>OMKK01026442.1:2830-14146 GCA_900302305.1 Polymixia japonica
TGTGTGTGTGTGTGTGTGTGTGTGTGTGTGTGTGTGTGTGTGTGTGTGTGTGTGTGTGTGTGTGTGTGTGTGCAATTATGCCTATCCACTGGTATGTGAGAGATTGCACTCCCACACACATACATGAACAGAGACAAGCACATTCCTAACAGACAGGTTACTACTGCAAGATAGAACAAATCTGGGCATACAAACTCTAGCCAACAATCTAGCTTGAGGGAGAACACCCTAACAAGTTAAACCATCTACTGAGGCACGAGTACAATAGATCTGACGATCTGAACTTATACCATAATGTTTGCAAAGCAGCTTTGCGTATTTGTTAGTCAGATGGATTACTGACTTTAAGGCCTTAATTAATACTAGTTGAGCTAGTTGTAGCACTTTACTTCACTCTTTACTTTGACACTAATCTTATATTTATGTGTATGATTGAGCAGCAGGGCTAATAGCGTAACAAACCTTTTTGTCAACTGGCAACAGTGGTGAATGAAGTCCAAATTTAAGCAGTTTGTTCCTTAGCAGCCAAAGTACAGTTGGTTATACAATAGGAACAACTGAGCCAACAGCCTGGCTACCTGACAAAGTAGTAAGTAGAACTGACCGAATAGGATGATGTTGCAGTAATTCCTTGTTCAGCAATATTTTGGCTACAGTATTAGTCACCTCGGTCTGCGTGATAGCGCTCTCCAGCTGGGTAATCTGGGTTAGAACTGTTTCCTGGTTGGACAGAATATAGTTCATCTCCTTGGTAATCTTCTCCTGTTAAATAAACACACACACACAACAGACAAACAGCAAATTGACACAAGACCAGGCTTAATCCTAACACACAGCATTACATCAGGTCTGTGTTACCCTATTTTACAACTGTACTGTGCTGCACTGTTGAACGTGACGAATTCACTTGTACCCTGATTTCAATGTTACACCCTGGAGCTGGGTTCCTCAAAACCAGTGATCAGGATCATAGTTCCCCACCTTAAGAGCCTGGTATGCCTGGGCAACAGGTAAGATCTTGTGCCCGGCGTGCATGCGCCGCAGTTTGCAGAGAGGGCACAACAGCCGCTGACAGGACCTGCAATAGAACTGCAGTTTCTCTTGGTCGTGCTCGGGACAGGTCAGCACCTGGGGAACGGAGCCGCATCAAAATCAGATTTCGCAAATGTTATACAATAGTGCATTTGACGCAGGAGTGTCGGAATACTCAGAATACTTTACACAGAGCATAGCAGTGTGGAGGAGGATGTGTGTATTTTTTTTTAAATGCAAAGGAGTTACAGAGGTTTTCTTTTCTATCTATTGTTGTTTTGTCTGTAAAGCACTTTTTTGCTCTACAAAAAAATAAAGAAATAAATCGTTCTTTATTATTACTGCTCACATAGAGAGTGAATGCGAAATGGCCTATGCTACAGAGCTAGAATAGTTTCGAAAGGATTTGAATCTGTAACTCACAACCAACAACCGCTCTGCATTTAATTGTGCATTGTGATTTACAGATACAAACCCATTTGAAACTATTCTAGCTCCATACTATGCCAATGTCAGCCCAACCCCAACCCCAGCCTAGCGTGGACAAGCATTACTCACCTTGGGCCTGAAGTTGAGTGTGGGTTGAACATGTTCATGTTGAGCCCTGGGCGTCCCCCAGGGGTGGTAGAGCTTAAAACACTCATTGCAGAAACTGGCTCTGCAGTCCGCACAGCCCTTAGTGGCTTCCAGAGCCTGAGGAGGCTTACAGAACTGACACATCACAGCCACACTGCCCAGGCTCACTGTGTGCCTGTACCTGAGAGGGAGAGAGTGGGAGAGAGAGAGAGGGACAGAGTGAGAGAGAGAGAGAGACACAGAGAGACAAAGAGTGACAGTTAGAGAGAGACAGATCAGTAGAGAAAAAGAGTGCGAGAGAGTGAGAGAGAGGAAGAGAGAGCAGATGAGGTAAATGAAAACAAATGCAAAAGAAGAGTATAATAAAGCAATATGGAGAAATGATAACAACACATAAGACATTATATTAATATACTGTATGAATGAACATAAAGAGAGAAGATTTGTTCAAATTAAATAATTTAAGAGCTTTTTAACCCTTACTTATTGAGATTGCAATCTCTTGTTCTTCACCTGGCTGAGAGAACAGCATTGATTGCAAACATTAAAGTTTTAGATTTTCTACAACATAAAATAACATGCACAGACTGCAAAAAAATATATTTAATTTAATTTAGTATTGAGTCCAATAGTGTGAAATATTTCACTTGTTTCCAAATGCAAAACAACTAGTTTTCATATAGTATTTTTCATTTTAAAATAACTGCTATGCGACGGTCCGGCGAGATACGATCTTCGCAACAAAAGTCTGCCGCTTCAGGTCGGCCAGCGTGTTCCCTCTTTTCTAAACCATGTTGACAATCCCCAGTCTGACTCTAAACTCCTCCCAAGAACGTGGGCACATGTAGCATGTGAGGTTTTTCAGGGACGGGTTAGAGGAGTGACAGAGGGGGAGAAAAGTTGAGTTTGCTTTGAACTGTAATGGTTTGTTGTCATTCCTCTCTGCTATCAGTAGTCAGAATATCGCACATAGGTTTAATGAAGTGTCATTTTCCTGATACTAGTCAAGTAATCTGACTTATTCTGCTTTGTTTTAAGATATTAACACTTCTTAGAAAATACCTGAAACAAGTGAAAATCTCATCCCACGGCAGAATATTCCACACAAGAAAAATAACATTTAAAGCCTGAATATGAAACTAAATGACTGGTCAAACAATGACTGGACGCTTTTTCATTGTAAGTAAAAACACAATCAAAATCACATGAAAAACATGGCTGAAACGAAAATTCACTAGCATTTCAAGAGCACGCAAAAGGCTTAGTCGCAGAGAGTGAAACATATAGTATGAAATGGGTTACAGGGGCGACACAAACCTACTCGACTAATTCCAGTGAAAGTGCACTGCTGGCTACAGTGGCTGTAATGCAGTGTGTGTGCTCTGCTGGATTCCTCAACAGCTCAGCTCCGGGTGATTAATTGCAGTCAGCATTTGGAAACGTTCCCGCATCTGCTGCTTTTCAGGCCTGAAGCGTCCGCCAATTGAAATGTGACCCCAGGCATCATGAGCAGTGAAAGGCCATATAACAGCATCGTTTTACTATGCATCTGCAAGATGTGTGTGACAGCGTGTGCATGCGCGTGTCTGGGTATGCGTGTGTGCGTGGCTACCTCTCCATAATACGTTGCAGGGTGAGGTTGTAGTGGTGTGTGTGTGTGTGTGTGTGTGTGTGTGTGTGTAGCTACCTCTCCACTATACGTTCCAGGGTAAGGTTACGTAGGCAGTCGGTGAGACCCTTCTCCCCAAGCTCCACATCGCGGCCACATGGGATGCAGGGAAACATCATCATGAGGGGCGTGCCTTCCTTACGCCGTCGCCCTGGATACGTTCCGTATCCTAGAAACCGGATAATGGGTGATGGTGGTGGTGGTGGTGGTGGTGGGGGGGTCCAGTAAACCGGCAGGAAAAGTCAATAATTAGCAGAGGAATAAAGGAATTAATAGGAGAGCATTGTCTATTCCTAATACACCTACACACTGGGGTATATTGATTAGGACGACATTGAAGTCGGGGAGGAAAGGTTTTGCTAATATGTCAATATGTCAAAAGTAAAATAACAAGGTTTCCCTATTTCTTTCCTCAAAGCTCTTTTATCACTGCATGTCAAAAGTTAACCCAGCTCCCCACCAAATGGTGTCCACACCAGTGGCGAGGTTATGATTGGGCCTGGCCAGCACTGGCCCATGCAGACTGATTGCTGGCCTGGCCAATTAGATTTAGTTAATTTAAAACCTTTTTCTTTTTTTCTTTTTTTTTTAAAGAGAACAATTTAGATGTATTTGTTGTGCTTTGGCATCTCTTGAATAATTAGAAATGTTTAAAGCTGGTGCCGTTAGATTCCTTTGATATGATTGGCTGTACCCCCCAGACACACAGGTAGACTAAGAGCTCATATAGAAAACACTGCAGACTCATTAGGCTAAGTGCATGTTTGTTGTTTTTCCACATTAAACAAACTTGTATTCAAAGATAAACTGTGTTTTTAGATCAGATATTTTTTTAAATGATCCAATATGAATGCAATAATTGTCACATAGACATCTCAGGGATTTCTTTGTATCTTTTACTGTAAATTGTTCCAAAAAGCCAAGCAGGTGAGAAAGTATTTCTTAGCAAGTACAAAGACATTTATAATTTTGCGCTAACAGTCATACAACTACCCTAACCCCTTCTCTACAAATCCCATAAATATAGCGTAGGCACAATAAATCCGCACCTGCGCGTAGCACGCGGTCAATGGGTCGCTGCTCAGCTTTAGGCATGGGTCTGCGTGCCTGCCGGGGTGAGCGGGTGTTGGGGGTAGAGGCCGGGGAGTTAGGCTCTGGGGGAAGCTCCGGAGGCGGGTAGCCATTTGCCACTAGAACCTCCGAGGCGCACATCAAGCAGACGCTGTGCTGACATGGCAGGATCACTGGTTGCTTCACGATCTCCTTGCACACCGGGCAATGCAGCTCCCTCTCCATGCTCTTCACATTAGACTGCGAGGGGCAGAGACGTAAGCGGTTACAGTCGGCAGCCGTGTGGATATATTTTCACTTCTTGTGAAGAAATCAGTTGGGCATTCATGGGCCATCCAGGGAGCACAATGGTGCATCGTTAAAAGCTTAAAAATAAATGTCTGGACCTTACAAAACAGACATGCAACATACAGGAAGACATAATATTGATGTCTGAACAATTCTCTAACGGCTAGGGAAAAGAAGCTAAGGGAATTGAAAAGCATAAAGAAGTACCCAAGAGGGTGTATTTATGGAGTTAGCTGAAGACAGAGATAAAGGAGCAGAAACAGAGTTTAAAAATAGGGCTGTTTGAAGTATGACCAGTATGACCAGCAAATCTACTGGACCAAAAAACACTACTGATATTAACAAAAAATATTTATATTTTTAGAAAAGCATTAATTCATCCTTTTTTCCTTAAAAGGTCCCATCTTCATATGATTTGAGTCACTTTTACTTACGATATTATAATGTATATAAGAATTTTATGCTAGGTAGGACAACTCTATTATGCAAAGGATGGGTAAAGGGGTCACTGCTGTTTTTAAATATGGATAAAGGACTGTCAATTATTTAATCGCTGCACACAGTGCATTTGTGTGGTTAGTTTGAAGCTTTTCACATGAGCATGAGCTCTCTGGCCAGTGGTTATACATGACAGCCACAAATCAGACTTACTGCAGTACTACTTGTACTTTATCCAAATCACTTCAAAGTTAGTGCAAAGGCATATCAACAACTTACATAGGAGCACAGTACATAGTATATATATAGTACAAGGACATGACCTCATATTCTGTACAAAGATTAATGACATATAGACAGTGGATTATGTATAAGACACAGAGTAGAAATGCTCAGTTACAATCGATGTTGCCTTTCAGATGATTACTTAATTAACACAAGCACAACACAAACACAGTGTAATAAGGGATTTGTTTCTTTGTATATTGAAATGATAAACATGCAATGATGTAGCCAAGATCAGCACTCCTGGAGCAGTTTGGGGTTAAGTGTCATCCTCAAGGACACATCAATAGACTTGAACTTATTGGTTGTTGCAGTGACCTGGGACCTTGAGGGAATACACCGACTTTCCGGGAAATTCAGCCTTTGGACAACTTACCTGTTATGTGATGAGGACACACCAAAACCATCCTCCGGTGGAGGTGGTTTGCTCTGGTGGCCAATGCTAACACTTGTGTTGTACGTGACTTTCAGTATTCCAAAAATGACAAAATGAGAATTTGTTTCAACTCTATAACTGAATGTTTAGCAATTTTTAATGGCACATGGCTCAACCTGGCTGGCATGAATGTTTAGGTGAAATTTTCTTTAAATAAAATAGGACATAAAATCGTACAACTTTCTCCATATACGATCTCTCTTCCTGCAAAACCTTGTTGGTTTTGCCATGTTTTTGCAAAGTTAGTGTTGTAGTTCCAAGGAGTACATTCTATTTCGTACGATTTTGTCTTATTTTGCAAATCTCCTACACAATGTTAGCATTGGGCACCAGAGCAAACAATCTACTGGAGACAAATTAATGGCTTTGGTGTCTGATCTCATCACATAACAGGTAATAACAGGTAGTTGTCCAAAGGGTGAATTTCAAAGTATAGTATTGTATTATATTCACCTAAATGCTGTGCAGTAGCCTGCAGTTTCTGAGCTGTTGAGCAGGCCACTTTAAGCTAGTCGAGTGAGTTTATGTTGCCTTTGTGGATGCCCTTGACAGAGGGCTTGTGTGGAAACTATGGCTAAAATTGTTGACCTGTGCAACTGTTGCAATGTGGTTGGTTTTACAGTTGCGTCACTGACAGTATGAGTTAACTTCAAATCAGGATAGCAGACTGGCTGGCTTTGCTGCAAAGGGGATTTCATCTTTTTAATGTGATGTGACACTAGGAATGTTTTTGTCACAAATGCAGCATAAAAGTGTTGCATTATCTAAAATGGCAGCCTCTCTTCTAAAATCGATGATTCTGCATCTTTGCATTAGAGAGAATCTTGCTCGCTGGAGATGACCATATACTGCATGTCCGCAGGATTATAAGCATGCTAAGCACACGCAGAGACAAGCACAAGCATACACACACACACACACACACACACACACACACATACAATACACAAACACTGAAAACCACTTAACAAACACAAGTTGATTGAATGCCCCCAAGTCGTAGGAAGAATGACCATGCAGAGGACAATCCTC
The DNA here is from genome assembly GCA_900302305.1 of Polymixia japonica. Classification (NCBI taxonomy): domain Eukaryota; kingdom Metazoa; phylum Chordata; class Actinopteri; order Polymixiiformes; family Polymixiidae; genus Polymixia; species Polymixia japonica. The sequence continues at coordinate 9,658 of OMKK01026442.1, forward strand.
CTTGAGACTTGACAAACTGACCGTAGAATGTAAATGAAAAATATCTCTCTGGTTTAAATCAATAGTCATTTACATCTCATAAAGCAACTGTCACTGTCTCGGTTATGACAGAATTAAATATGTGTACAGTGGAGTAGGACAAAAAATGACTAGCCTATATTAAACCATTAGATTGGATCAATTAAGAATCAAAGTAGGCTATTTTCTCCCTCAGTCTCTGTCTGTCATTCCCCAATGTCACTCAGGCCTATCCCCTTATAATAGTCAAGCAATTTCAGGCAAAAAATTCCAATGTTCCCATCGTATTAGCCCAAAATTGTTACCAGCAATTCTGTGACCGGCGTGATAAAAAAGAACACGCCTTGCGACAGCAAATCCTTACCTTCACCTGGAATCTAGGCGCCATGATAGTGGACTACGTGTACATCTCCAGTATAAAGGAAGCTGTGCTACTTGAAGGGATGGGAGGGGTTTGAGGGAAATGCGCTACATTTTTGCCACAACTGTGCTCCGATCCGACAATAGGACGGCGGTAGGGGGATATTATGAGGAGACCCGTCTATTTAAATCCATTCGAAATTATCCCACTATTGATGCGATGAAATTATGTTGCAAATTATTCCGAGTGGTTGTCAGTGCAATATGCAATATAACCTATGCACATGGCGTGTCCTTAGACCTTCAGAACACAATTTTTGGCCTGTCCACAATGGCCCATTGTTCGCATCTGCAAAAAAAGCATATGATGTGTTATCGCTCTAGCATACTATGCTATGTGTAACCTAGTTTTCTTCCCTATGCCTCAGCAGCCTTGGTGCGCCTGCATCCCGTCTCCATGGAAACGCGTATTCTTACATCTTCAGCTCAGACAAGACTGTCTTTTTTTATCATAGTGTCCTTTAATTGTAGAAATCCGGCAAGTGAACCTACAAAGGCGAGATCGTTTGGTCTTTCGTAGGTTAAAATATAATTAAAATAAAGGTTTTCTCCCCACTCTCCCTTCAAAGACCTGCCCAAGTCTTTCCAATTCAGACCAGGCATTTAGCCCACCTTTGCCTGCTTCACTCAATACAGCCTATTTCAATCGTTAGCGCTGGGAATCAATGATAGACATTTGTAGAACATCTTTCAAATGACAAAGGTGGGTTACAGCGGCAACAAAACCTATGGAGTCTGATCCTAGCTATTTTATTCTAGTAATTTTCTAGGGTAGGCTATGGGAATGCTAGTTATTAATATTTCATATAATATAGCCTGTCGTTCATCTTGACTGCAGTAGAAAAAGTCAAATAGGCCAAGAATGGTCGGACAGGTGGAACGTGGTCCTGGATACGTGCCGATGAACCGTTTCTATGCTGGCCTATTTTTTTTTTTAAAAGGCAAATAAGGCAATGTAACCGGAGTAATAATAAACTTCAAATGACAACACAAACACAGACGTAGAAAAATTCTACTCACACTGATACGAACCAAAGCGTCCATCGCTGATGTGGCCGTTTTCAAATCCGACTCTGCCATTTTAAATATTGATAGAACGCCTCACCATCCGGATATAAACCAAATAAGGACATGGCCTATATGGTACATGTTTACAACTCTAATGTGTGTAAATGTTTTCCTTCTGTATTTTTAAATAGAAAGAGTGATCATTCTGCCATCTCTTTGCGTAATCAGTTTGCACAAGGCAGCCAGCGGGCATTTTACGCACTCAAACTTGAAATTCTAGCAAATATTATGTTACTAAATAAGAAATTACAAGAGTAAATTAGTCTTAATTTGATGTAAACGCCAAGGAAAACATCTAAACAATTTGAAACGCTGACAGATGCTTATGGCTTCTTCTTCGACCAGACAGCCCGTTCCCCACCCTTTGAATTTATGCCACAGATCAGGGTAGATTCCTCTCAGCTGCTAGGCAATGCTGAGATACCATTTGAAAGCATGAATCTGCCTGAAACCTCTGTTGAAAACCGAGCTCACGATCAGGACGTTGTTTGCCTGATCTCAAGATAGGTTTTGTCCGTTTTTCCTATAAAATGATCTATGGCTTTCCGGAGCCTCAGAAAACAATCAAAAGGGGAGCTAATTTTGGAAAAGTAGGCGACTGTAATATTTAAATGATTATCTTGGAAAAAATATTTACACATTTCGTAACTATCCCTTCCCTTTTGCCATTTACGGCGAACACCTACTGTAGGCTATATAGTGACTTGAATGTGAAAGGAAAACGTGTTGCTAGTGCGTAGTGGAACCTGTTTTTTTAAGATTTTAATTTTAGGAAGCTAAATGTTTGCGATGTGAATTTTGAACTTGAATTTTTACAATCTGATTTTTAAACATTTGAATTCATAACCAACAAATTCAAAACTCTAAATTCAAAGTCAATGAATTCACATTTATTTTGTTGACATTTAACATTCACATTTATTTTGTTGACATCCAATTTTTTTGAATTCACAGTTTATACATTCAAATTAACCACATTCACAGAAAATAAATTCAGAATAGTTCAATGTGTTCCTAAATTCAAATCCCTTTGACACTTATTTTCTTCCATATTACTCTCATGCTGACTATCTCTTTCAGGACTAGCTGGATATGTGTGCTCACACGTCCCTATTCCTATCATGTATGAAGCCAATTGGCATTGGGTTCCTTTAACATAACGGTTAAATAAACATTTGTTCATTTACTCTTGACTGCTGCTTCAGTTACTTCAACACTCGGCAATGCCACCAAGTGTATTCACCTTGGACAATACCAACTTTATCCTGCCAGGGTATGAGCATTGTGAGGAAACTCAAGAACTTCCTTTCCATACAGTGCTACACTGCTAAGACATCACTGGAATCCTAGCCATTCCCGAAGGTATGAGCAAATAATTCTTTCTAACAACTCTAATGTTGTTATGGTCATCTCATATACCGTCAATGCCCACACAAGCCATGCATAAGCCCAGACTGAGCTCAACTTGAGCTTTCCTGTCAACATTGACCTCTCTGTTGGTAATAACATCATGTAACGTTGACTCTCTGTCTGGAAACTCCCAGCCTCTCCTTGGTTTTTCTACCATCACAGGTTGAGGAAATCATCAGTAAGATGAGATCCTCCACATTTTCTGGACCCTGTCCCTACTGCTCTGCTGAAAACATGCATCCCTGCTCTCAACTACGGATTATAAACCAGGTAAACCAGTCCCTCCAAACTGTGTTCCACTTGCTCTCAAAACTGCTGTCATCAGCCCTCTTCACAAGAAGCCCACCCTGAACGACTACAGGCCCAGCTCAAATCGTCCCTTTCTGTCCAGGGTGCTAGAAAATGTGGTTGCTGCTCAGCTTCAAGACCATCTCAGATTAACCAACCTCTTTGAGAAATTCCAGTTTGGTTTTCATCCCACTCATAGCACAGCACTAGCTAGTGTCACAAAAGGCCTGCTGATGGCAACTGATGCAGGCTCCCCTGCCCTTCTGATTCTCCTTGATCAGAGTGCAGTGTTTGACACTGTAGATCATTCAATTTTAATTGATCGTCTTAAAAAATGGGTTGGCATCTCTGGTACTGTGTTGGACTGGTTTTACTCTTATTTCCAAGATAGGACCTTTACTGTTGCCATTGGTGATTGCATATCTTCCTCACAATCTTTGCTTTATGGGGTACCTCAGGGGTCAGTCCTTGGCCCCCTGCTTTTCTCCATCTACATGCTACCACTAGGACACATAATCCGCAGACACAATATTAATTTTCATTTTTACACGGATGATACACAGCTGTATTTCTCTTTCGACCCCACCGGCAACCAGTTAACCACTCTCAAGGCATGTTTAAATGAAGTTCAGATCTGGCTGTCAGATACTCCTTCAACTAAACACACACAAATCCGAAGTCATTAGGCCCATACTCCACACGTAATCACATCCCATCACAACTTGGTTCATTCTCCACCAGTATAACCGCTAGCTCCAGAAATCCTGGTGTCACCTGGTGTGACAATGATCTCAATTTCAATCAGCATGTGAAAATAGTTGTCCAGTCTTGTTTTATCCAACTACGCAGAATCTCTAAAATCCGGTCCTTTCCCTGGAAATTGTCATTCACGCATTCATCACATCCCGTTTAATTCACTCTACTCATGCTTAAGCAAACACAATCTTTCCAGACTTCAGTTAATTCAAACTGCCGCTGCCAGACTCCTCACCAATTCCAATAAAAGAGTACACATAACCCCTATTTTAGCTTCATTACATTGGCTACCTGTGCGTTTTAGAATTGATTTTAAAATTTTAATGATCACTTTTAAAGCCCGGATGGGACTGGCCCCTGAGTACATCAATGACTGTCTTATTCCCTATGAGCCTAAGTGCAGCCTGAGATCCTCCGGTGGGTCCCTTTTAGAAATTCCCAGAGCCAGACTAAAGACCAGGAGTGACCGGGCCTTTGCTTTCCGGGCCCCGTCGCTCTGGAATGAACCTGCCGGAGGAGATCAGGCAAG
>OMKK01026498.1:10187-48127 GCA_900302305.1 Polymixia japonica
GTCTGCCCCCCCCCCCCTCTCTCTCTGTCTAATAAGTTAGAGGACATTTCTATCCTCTGTGGAGGAGGATACTCAACTTTTTCAGAGGCACAGAGAAAAGTCCATATAGTGTGGCTCTGGCTCTGGCAGCACATGTCATTTTGTTACCACCTGAAAGAGAAACAAGTACCCCAAAAAAGTATATTTCTAACTGGGTACTGTTATTGAATCATCTATTGTGTATATACAGTGTTTAGTGTGGACTGCCTGTATTCAAATTCAGTGAAACTAGAAGTCAATAGAAAGTACATCATCAGTCATCTGACTTTTACTGATAGCTGAATTGATACTTCCTGCAGTTGTCTTCAGATTAACACATTCTTGTGGACGTTCCTTGACTTAGAGTATCTCAGTTCAGAGTTCAGAACCTCAATGTGTCATTTTGATCAAATGATGAAATGCTATAATGAAACTGATGGAATCTATTAATGAGTTTAAATTACATTTACACTTTGTGTTTTGAAACATGTATTTTATAGTGTTTTATATATGTGTATTCATAAGTATATTGTGTAGGTTAATTCTGTGTGTGGCATACAGTCATGTGGGAATACTTGCATGCTGTGTGCAATGTATTCTTTTTATGTTTATATTTAACATGTGAGAGTAACTATCTATGTGCATACAGCATGGTAAATAACACTTAGCATGTGATGACTGTTACACGCATAGGCTGAGCAAACCCAATAGATGACAGATGGTTTCATCAATCTGAAGCAAAACAGATAATTCTAGAAAGTCAGCCATTTGGAGAGGGGTGTGCTGAGTTGAATCGAGCAGAAATGGAAACAACCTCTCTACTGCCACGCTTCCTTTGATGCTATTAATGTATAGTGTGTAACTCTGAGTGGGGAAATCAATGCACCTGCTACCTGGTATAGCGAAAAGCAGACAGTGTCTTTATGTTCTGCTTTACTCTCTCATTTAAAACATCTAATTCCTGGCCTTATCTCACATCTGCTTCCCTCACACACATGCCTGCACACATGCACTCATGCAACACTGACACACACGGGCAAACACAGAAATTGTTGCAGAGGGTTGCTACTGACCTATATGTTACCAGAGTTTATCCAGTGAACGGCGACAGCACTATACAGTATGGCGCTCTTTTGTTGTGCTAACACGCTGTGACTCTCATATGAACCCAAATGATGACTCCTATTGTAGAGGTAATGACTTGTTCCATGATTCTGATCAACGTGTTTCACGAGCACACATGTCCTGACCTAGATTTACTATAGCATAGTGCTGTAAGCCACATTATAAACCCCTGCTTCACCTTACTTAGCTCATCCCACTGACATACTGACATTAAGTGTGTGTGTGTGTGTGTGTGTATGTGTGTGTGTGTGTGTGTGTGTGCATGTGTGTGTGTGTGCGTGCATGTGTGTGTGTGTGTGTGTGTGTGTGTGTGTCCATAAAGGTTGTCTGCATGCAGTGAGAATGTGGAGACCTAGAGAGAAAGAGTCAAAGGATATAGACTAATCCTAGATCTGTTCATATCATTTCTACATGAAGACACCCACTCTGTTTTCACATAATCTATGCTTACCATTTTCATAAAAGAGCTGCCACCACAAACTCAAGACAAACAGTCTTGTCAGAAAATGATATTCCATGGCTTGTATAGAAGCCTGGGCCCAACCAACAACCAGAAAAGGAAATCACATTCCCTGTGCCTTGCAGTCAAGGAATTTGCATAATTCAAGCAAGACATGGTTGAGAGCTCTCGCATTATGTAAATTAGGGAATGATTAAAGAATATTCCATATACATAAGTGCAATCATGAAGAGGAAATGTATTGGGAATGCTTTCCTATTAATTGCACTTGAACATGCCACAATTCACTGACACCGCAAAGCAAAGACTAGTTCATTACCATAAAATTGGAACACAGGTATTTCACATATCTTATATTACTCATGGCTGGGTAATTGGAATGATTACACCATTCCAGAAATCATCACTTTCAGTCTTGACAGTGAACAAGTCACAATGGCTTAGGTGCCTTTGTGGTGGTGACCTCTTGGTTTCTTGTCAATACCCATGCACAGTTAAATCTTGGAAATTTACAGAAATGTTAGCTTTTAATTGCACTGTGCTACGTATCTGGAATACTCACCGCCTTTGATCCAGGAGGCTGCCATCTTGACATCCTCATGTTATTCCTTGGATTAACACAAAACAACGTTGATATACTCATAACATGCCCAGTAGTCTTGTGATTAGTATTCTGCACGCTCACAGACACAACCCAGGGTCCCAGTTGGGGACAGCTTCTTTTACGTTTTTCAGGGTTTTTTTTTACACATCTGCCATTGTATGCATCTTTTGCATTTTATCAACTTTGCAGTACTTTTTACATCTGTGACTTAACTGCACCAGCATATCCTTATCACTTTTTTTGCACCACCAACGCTTCACAGCATTCTCAAGGTGGTCTTACTATGCTCAGCCTATGACCCAACGGTGCACTGCACTGCTGCACTAGTCATCACTCAGTATCCCCTCACTTCTGTCACTATGTCAACGCCGTTACACTGGAATAGTTCTTTGGCTTTGAATGCATACTTGTAATATGTTATGTTCTGTTAGAGAGAAATACGATTCCAGCACATTTTGGTGACAACAGTTAGTCATAGTGAGACAAACAGTTATAGACACTTATATTGAGTGACAATAATTACAATGTTGTTCATGGCTGTAGCCAATGTATAGAATCAGTGCACAAAAAGATGGGACTGAGAGTAACTTCTGTTGTGTTTAACAGAGGCAATGTGACAACAACAGACAAGGGCTGTTACTGCTGCACAGCAAAGAGGAGTGCAGCGTTGTAAAACAACCCTTGGCTTTGATTGCCCACTCCTCTTTAAATCAGCTCCCCACCTTCAGTAAGCAGCACCACTTCAGTCAGGTGGAGGCAGGGACAGGATGGCTCCACGCACAACAGCAAGGCCACACATTCTGCTGTAAACTACAATATGGTCATTGGAGGGAATTTAACCTTTCTCTCTTTATCGCTCTCTCTTTCTCATTCAGAGACACACATACACAGTGCGGGTAATAGCATATCTGGAATACCTAACAATTAGGAGACAAGGATTCTGTGGGGTTTAACTGTTGTTAGCTGTGCTAGCAGGGAAACCCAGATAATTAATATGCCAACAGACTCAAACTGCAGTGTGTAGGGTGTGGGAAGGATGGGAGTATTATCTAGGATCTGTTCATCTTGTAACTTTACATCAGACATCACACAAGTCTTAAATGTATTGCTGCAATCCATCAGTAAAGAATAGGCAGACCTATGTTTTACAACATTGCAAATGAAATATAAATATATTATTTTCTCTCCATCTTAAATTCAAACCTTTTGAGCTGATCCCTTCTACTCAACCTTATCATTAGGAGATCTGTGTGTATCCTGCCAATGAATAGTTAGTGTCAATCTCCCTGCTTATAATGGGGACTTTTACTCTAATGTGGTCTTAATACTGGCCCAGAGGCCTTTCTACCACACCAAGAAACGTTTCTGAGGCATACATTGACTAGTCCCATGGACCTGGTCCTGAGATGATGGGAATTTCATTAGAAGAGGTTCAAGAACCCTGAAACTGGCATCTTTGAAACTGCATCGCCCTCTAAAGGTGGAAAAGAGAATGTGCAGTCTAAACAATACCAAAAATTAAAACAACCAGAAAATGTCAGAATAACCAGTCGTTCCGCAGTCATAACTTTAGTTGGCTACTTGGAATTATTTTGTGAAACGAATGAGTAATATGAAAGATCTTAAATCTTAAAGGTCACTTTAACTACATATCCCATGACCCTCTTTTTGCTAGTGTTACTTCCTCCTTATCTTCCTTCCAAGATGGAGGATTTAAAGGTTAAGCCGAAATTTGGGGTGATCTACTAACAACAGACCATGACCAGCAATGTCAAGAACAGCGATTGCCATTGTCCAGTTCACTTGGGTGTTTTGTTTCCTTGACATTTAATGAAAACATTTTGGAAACAATCCGAACGAATTGTCCCTGAACGAACTTCCTCATTTCGGTGACGTCACTGTCCCATCCTGGTCTCATTGGTTCTATCGGTCTCTTTCAGACTTTCGCGCGCGTTCTCACGTCGAAAAGCACGCCGATCTGTCAAACCGCATTGATATTTTGTTGATAACGTTGATAACTTTATTTCACATCTCAGCGGAGTGCAAGCAACAATACGGTTGAAAAATGTCGTCAACAGATTATGACTCGGCCTCTTTGCCAGATTTATTGCCACTATACTACAGACGACTGTTCCCATTCTCTCAATATTATCGCTGGCTTAACTATGGAGGAGGTGAGTGTGTTGCTACTATCCTGGTCAACCCAGCCATAGGTTTAAGTGGGTAGTTCGCTAACAACTAAGTTGGATCAGTGTAGTTGAGGTGCGTGATTAACTACGTGCTGGTGAAGTACACTTTACCATAATATTTTGTACTTTAATGACCCCTCAATTTTAAGACGTGGTTGATTTCTCTGACTTGTTTGCTGTCTTCAGGGGTATGCAGCAGTAGAGTCTAGGCCTCAAACAGACTCATTGAGCCACAAGTAACGAAAGGCTAATAACGAATTCTGTCTTTTGCAACTTCAGTGCAGAAGAACTATTTTCAGAATCGAGAGTTCTCCTTCACTTTGAAAGATGACATCTACGTTCGCTACCAGTCCTTCACCGCACAGAATGAGCTGGAAAAAGAAATGCAGAAGATGAACCCTTACAAGATTGATATTGGAGCAGTATACAGTCATCGGGTATGCGGATAGAATTACATTCAGTCTTTTGTCTCAGATCACTTCAAATATCTCTGAGTACCTCATTGTATTATTGCTATTGATGTTTGTCACTCCACAGCCCAATCAACACAACACTGTGAAGTCTGGAACCTTCCAGGCTCTGGAGAAGGAGCTGGTTTTTGATATTGATATGACAGATTACGATGATGTCAGAAGCTGCTGCAGGTAACTGGACTATATGGCTGATGTAGTATATAAAAAATTACATGTTGATACACTACTTTACACTACCTTACACTGTTATAACACTTTTATGTTATAACTAACTAACTAACATAGTAACAGTACTGACACACATATTATGAGGACAACAGGACATCATGCAAGTGCCAGAGGACAGTGCAGGACATACAATAGACACTTATAAAATAGGTAAGAGCAATGATATATAATATTTTCATTTCAGTGCCGCAGACATTTGCACCAAGTGCTGGACACTGATGACTATTGCTATCCATATCCTTGACAGAGCTCTCCGAGGTAAGTTGGTAAACATATATTTTGATTTGGTTTTTATCCATTTCCATTTTCCTGAATGGTGATTTGGCAAGAAGCTCAGTGATAGTGATGCATTTGATTATTTCTGTGATGTTTCAGAGGACTTTGGTTTCCGGCACCTCCTGTGGGTGTATTCTGGTAGGAGAGGAGTGCATTGCTGGGTGTGTGACGAGGCTGCAAGGAAGCTCTCTGTAGCAGCACGCTCCGCTGTGGCAGAGTACCTCAGCCTGGTGAAGGTAACATTACTTAACTATTTACTTGGAGCAGAACTGGGATCTCCATTTATCTCTGGGGAAGAGGAAAACCCCTGGGGATGTGCACAATTTCATATTCCTGTAGTCAGGTGTAGCTGTTATGACCAAATAGTAGATTATTCTGCTTTTATCAGTCTGCTGTGTGTTTCAGGTGTTCCTCTGCATGAGCACAGGGTACATTATGCACTTGTTTGTAGTCTAAATTTGTAGTGTAATCCATAGTTTCCTGTAGTATCTTTTGTCTATATAGCTGTCACAGTTTATAGTTTGTGTGTGTGTGAGTGAGTGAGAGAGAGAGAAATTGCAGTTGTATATATTTTTTTATTTTTGTTATTTTGGGGATGTGCTCTTCTACATTTTCAACAACTATCAAGTTGAATTTGATATTTAATATTATTATTATTTATTATTTTATTTTAATATTGATTTTGTGATATGACATCCCCCTTGATGCTGTTCTTCAGGGTGGTGAAGAGACTGCAAGAAAGGTGATACTGACTGATCCAATTCATCCTTTTATCCGGTAAGACATAGGATTCTCTTCTTCCAGGCCTAATCCACAATCTTGTAACGCTGTGCATTCTAATACGATTAGGGTATTGGATTCCAATTATTGTCATCAAAATGACTTGCCTTTATCATGATTATTGGCTGAATCTGTTATGAGGCACCTATCTATGCCTTGTGTTGTAATATTCAAATTTTTTATGTTCTTATAATTTAACAGAGAGTCTCTGACAGTGGTGGAGCGCTACTTTTCACAGTACGCACTACAGGAACAGGACATATTGGGCAAAAAGGAAACTTTAGACAAAGTGCTGGCACTTGTGCCTGAAGATATCCTTTTTTAATGGACTATTTATTTTCTCTTAAGAACACATATATACACCCTAGAGCTGCATAATATTTACAAAACACATAATGTTACAAAACACATAAAGCCAGCCCTAATATGCCCACACAAAGTATTGTTATGGTGTACAGAAACATTTTAAATTGATTGGACCTGACCTTAACTGAGTCCTTACATGTTAGAAAGGAACTGCATTCGTACTTCCAGACTGAGAAAAATGTTGACAAGCGCTGGGGAAGGCTCAGCGTCCTTGCCAAAAACAAACGGGTCAGTAATTATGCTCATATCAAATATAGACAATGATGGTGCAGCTCATTTGTTAACACATTATAGCAAGAAGACATACACTTTCTAGCCAAATGTTAGTGAATGATAACGGTATAATCTTCCTTCTTCTAGGCTACAGCCAAGAAGGGCCACTACTTTGAGAAAGAAATTATGTTGCAGTACTGTTACCCACGACTGGATGTGAACGTCAGTAAAGGGGTTAACCATTTGCTGAAGAGCCCCTTCAGTGTCCATCCCAAAACGGGTGAGGATAAATCTCATGCAGTGAGGATGGTGTGAGTGATATACGACTGAAGGATGATTCTCACTTACTCGTCTTTCTTGCCTCTGGCCAGGGCGCATTTCTGTTCCCATTGACCTAAAGGAATTGGATACATTTGATCCTTTTGGTGTGCCCACAATCAGGTAAGCAAATATTCAGTGTTTGCTGACACTCTGTGCAATACATAACTACATTTGATATTGACCAGAGCTGATATTGCAACTCTCTAGTCTGATCTGTGAGGAGCTGGATCGTCCCAGGATAGGAGAAGAGGCAGAAGAGGAGGACACAAAGGAAAATGAGAAGGATGCATCAGAGAGGCGAAAGATTAGAGGTACCCAAGAAAAGTAGCAGAATATTCCCTTTACCTTTCTCTTTTTACTTGCATTTTAATGAGCTGTCTTTAGACAGGAAGAATGACTGGAGTTCATCACACATTTCTTCTGTAAAATAGATAGACCAACAAAATGTGGTAACTCACAGTGCTCACTTTTCTCCACAGATTACAAACGAACAAGCCTGGGAAAGTATGTGAAATACTTTGATCAATTTCTGGAAGGAATGGCTCAGTCATGGAAAGGAGAGCTTCTTAGAAAGAGTGGTAAGTTTTTGTGAGGAATGACAGTGAAACAAGGGAAGAGTGACTTATTGTTTTGGTTTTTTTCATATTGTCTTTTTTTCCTGCAGATCTTCAGAAGGACTTCTGAACTGGCTCATTGACCATCAGAATATTATATAGTTCTGAAGATGTACTGTGCATAGTTGGATTATATTTACTATGGTGGATTAAGATTTTGCAAACAATGTCTTCTTTATTGAGCTTTGTGTTGTGGTAGAGATGCTGCCATTTGTTTTCGAGTGAAGAATACTCATCACATTTTTTATGTTATACTATTACACAAGTAGTAGTCTAATCTAAAACGAAACTTTGATAAACCAAGGCCCTTTGTCTTCTGTATGATAATATGTATGTACTTAAATATGCCTTTTGTACACTTTTTCCCCTGTTATTATATTGCCTTGTTGTACAGTCTTGCATAAATCACTTTGTTTAAATAAATGAGATATTACAACTCCTTTTCAAAATGGAGTATGCAGATTACCATGAAGAAGAAAAATGTTTTGCATATAAAATGTAAAATATTTATTTTTTTATGCTAACTGGCTATCTGTAAGAGGAAGAAATCAGATTTAGCATATAAATGGGTCCACTGACTAATCTTGTCCGGTTAAGGAAATACTGACAAAAGCCTCCTAGTAGTCTGTATTGAATGTGTTCTTTTACATTTCATTATATTATATTTTCAATATGGTTACAAATGTAGAATCTTAAATGAAGGACTCTTATTCCACCAGGGTATTTATGCTTTATCAAATGTGTTGTGTGTAACAATACTTAGCTCTGTCAAACACAAATGCAGTCTGCATGTTTAAGGCACGTCTATAGCCATATAATTAACCACAAGCTTTTCTGGAGTGAGAACTAACCTGGTTCAAGAAATTGTTAGAGCTATTAATGCAGCTTGCCTCATGAAACCATGGTAAGTATTTTCTTAGCTCTGATAAGGTGTGGGAGTGGCCATTGAATTTTCAGTGACCCTGGCCCTGTCAGAGAGCACACACGTAGTATAAGGGTGAGTGTATTGTTTTCTTTAAAGCTGCTATGTGCAAAATTTCTAGGTTATGTTATTTTATGTTTAAAATGACATGTAATTGTTCATGATCTCCACAACAAATGTCTGGCACTGTCAGCAGGAAGCCCTGGTAGCCCCAAAGTGGTCTAAGAAAAAGAACCATGACTGCTTGGCTACTTTGGCAGGAAATCCAGAAAGAAGAAGACTGCAGAAACTGCAGCTCTATGAACATTCCTGGGATTCATCTTTCCAAAAGTGTAAAACAAGCCATGTCCTTTTCACTGTTGACATTTTTCTTCAATAAAGATGCATAACGTACATATAGCTTCTGTATTTCCTTTGTTATAGTTGTAATGTGAAATACAGATATTTAAGAGTTATGTTCTCAAATGTAACTTTATCCTTTTGTTTGGACAGGAGTTTAATAAAACATTTCCACTGGGAGTATTCCTTGCAATTATATTGACTACACAGCCTTTATTTTAAAAAAGTGTGCTATTTGGTCAACTACATTTAGATATAACAACATTTGTGGTGACGTCAATTTGTTTATTTGAATATCAATTTGGATATCAACTTCATTTTCTGTGACATAAAGTTCTTCCAAAGAGAGACCTAAGTTTTCTAAAGAGAAAATGAGCTTGTGTGATGGATGCAAGGAGACCAGGGTAACCAGAAAAGTTACCCGGAAGAATAACGCAGTCTGTTCAACCGGATATCACTGCGAGTCAGGGGTTAGAATTTCTCTCTCACAGCCATCTTGGATATAGCATCCAGAGTCGGTAAGTGTCTCTCTGAACAATCTAACATCATCTTACCGTTTATTACACATTTGCAAGTGTAATAAATGCTTCTTGTGTTTAGGTTGAATGCGGTCTTATCCCCGATGCGACTATTTTTCCCTTCCATTTATGTAAATAGTAGAATATGTCTGTGCTACCACCGATTACTGGCTCAAAATGGGGGAACATGACTACGAGACACTAGCCAGGCAGCTTTAGCTGTTGGCAAGCTTCGTAGCTTGTCACTGCGTCAATTAAATGTTTGACAGCGATGTTGTAAAGTTGCTTTGCGTGACAACTACGTAGCTGCTTTGAACATTATCTTGTGTTCCTATGGCGGATACAAGTTGCGGTATTTTGAGTGACTTGTCTGGGTGTGTAGCGCTATGTAGCTGGCTCCCCCTCCTCGGCAAACTTATATATTAGCAAATGTAGCTAACGTTTCCATGGGTAGCTTCAGAACGAGCTCACTGGCTAAAGCATGGACTATTAGCTTCAGTTGTTAGCCTGCCCGACCAGCTAGTTTGGACGAACAGAAGTACGAGAAGGATTTAACGTAACGCTCATATGGTTAGCAATCCGTGTTCTCTGTTCTGTGACTGTCAATTCATGAGCAGCGACAGCACACTAATACTGACTTATTGCTACATGAAATAAAATGTTTTCTGTTGATTTGATTTTTTTGTTATCAGCAACCATGCCTGGCGAAGCCACAGAAACTGTCCCAGTCACCGAGCAGGAGTTGCAGCAGCCTCAAGTAGAGACTGGTTCGTATAAACTTGACTTAACTTGCATGCTACATATTTAACAGTAGTGCCAGTGGGGTCCTGGAACTCTTAGTTACTGGCTGTTTGCCCATAAACAGTGTTCATGGCCAGAGAATCATCTCCATACCCAAACTTGTATTTTGTAGAGAATAATTACTACATATTTTGGTTCAGGGGATTGACCGTCAGCTAGTCAGACATAGAGCTGAGTAACAGGTGATAGGTCTGTAGAGTGGCACCAGACATCTGTTTGTGACACTTGTACAGCACTCATTCTCCTGATCATCTGCTGTTTAGACAGATATTCTTAACCAGGAGGTCAGCTAACTCACAAGCTCTATGCTAGAAGTGTGGTTTCAGGTTGATTTGTCAGAAGGGTTGACTGGCCATTGGAATGTGAGTCCTTTCAGTCTATTCAAAAATCATTTGCACCAGTATTTTGTTTATTTAGATATTAGAAGTAGAAGTCACAAGCATTTGTTGGCAGTGACCCTACAATTCAATTTCCTTTCAAAAAGTTTAGAACTTCCAGGGTAGAAAAAAAAAAAAGCCCAATTGTTTTCCCCAAGTATTGCCAACAAAAACCAATCTCAGCGCTCCCCTTACAGGAAACGCTCTTGGAATGCTAGTGATATTCTACTATTTGCAGTAATAAGCTGTCTTTTTGTGCTGCTGTTACAGTCAACAGTATTATTTATTTCCAACAGTATTTTGCTATTTGCATGTTAGTGAAAAAAAGGGAAGTGTAGCTCAAACTGCTGCATTAAAACATTTAACAATCAAAACACTGAGGCAAGACCATTTTGGGTTGACTGAAACAACCCATGACAAACCAAATTGAAAAGGTCTTGAATTCCCTTGAATCTCCATTATCTAACTATTTCACAGAGTAACTGGGCAATTGTTTGGTAGTGCATATTGCTGCACTTGGAGAGGGTAATCCAGGACCCCTTATGTACACAAACTTGCAGTGACTTGTGGTGACTCACACTGACAACTGGGTTTGGCACGTACTGCATGGGAATTACTGATGTCGTCTCCTTGTGGACAGAAAATGTTGGAAGAAAACTTTGCATGGATTGTATTTAACCTCATTACAAATGGCACAGATGAGTTGGTGAATTTCTTTAGCCTGGTCTTTCAATATTTTTTGCAGCCTTTTTCCTGAACACATCCTCCTTATTCATGTTAACTGTCTACATACTTCTCTTTGGCCATTTCTTTAAACACAATTTCTTTTAATTTTGTGACAATTTCTTCAGCACTGGTTTAGTTTTCCTCAAAAAGCCTATTGCTGTGTGAAGTTAATGTTGTATAATCATGGCCTTTTTAGAAAGTCATTTTCTCAGTCATTGTCATGCTGGCACTAAATATTATTTTGATGCAGGAGGACTGAAACAAACCAGTTAGAATTGCACACCTTTTTAAAAAGTTATTGTTGCACTGCACATTAAAGATTGATGTGATCTTTTGACCAGCGAACAATGCCTGCGGAGCAAAACTTATGATGGAAGTATGTAAAATGAAAGAAGACTGAATTGCTACTCGAGATTACCACGGAATACAATTATTGAATCTTGCAAGCTCTGGAGGATTTCATTGTGGGATTTAAAAACAACTTTTCATTCAAACATCGAGTCATATTAACACATACAATTTTCCCAATATTCAAATTAAATATACATTAATGTTTCACAATGCTGTGCTTTATTTTCATCAGTATACAGCATCAACCCACCTTGACTCACCTCTAAATTATAGTACATGGACTATATCAGTCTTGCCTGGGTCCAGATCTTTGAATCTGCCCACTCCACCGAGTTGACGGCTTCTGGTCTGGCATCATGACATGAAACAGCGGTTTCTCGTTTGAAAAAGCAACCGATCCAATGAACGCCATGGGGGGGATTAACGATTAGCCAATCAGCGCCACGGGTGGGACTAACACTGTTGTCAAGCTTTTAAGCGTTGTCAAGCTGTGCGCCGGAACCAAGGAGCAGTAACAATGGCGACCACTATAAACAAGATAGATACATTTATTTTACATAGATGGTATCGCCCAACATCATAGGTATCAGTGTCAACTTAAAATGACGTTCGAGTCAGGCAGATACGTTGGTCTCTAGTGATTGATTAGTGAAATTCAAAACCCCCTCCCCCACGGAAATCGGTTAGAAATGGAGTGTAACGAGTTGACACTTCTGTCTATCAGGCTAATATGAGTCATTATTCAGTGGTAGATCAACATGAGCTAAAAGAAAGTGCTACAGTGAAATCACATTGTATGCTCTCATCTATGGATATATTGCCCTTGAAATGGATGGGAAAATGATTTAAGGTTGTTTTTTTTGGGTGTGAAGTAACATTGGTCTGGGACATCACATGAAACATTACAAATGATTTGTCCTTTATTTACCAATCATTGAGATTTTTACAAGCAGTGCAGTCAGAAAAAAATAATTTAAACTGAAGATCTTTGTCCTTGGGCTAGTTCATCTTGGCCTATAAACTTATTAACTGGGACTCCTTTTCTACCATAGGCTGTCTCACAGTTTGGGCTTAAGGAGTTCTTTAAGAATTCATCTCACGTTTCAACACTGCATGCCATTTGGGACATGGGCACATATTTTTGAGTGCACACAACACCCCTTTTTTCCAATGGTAAATGGATAACCGATTCTGAATCCCCGAGCACCCTCACAAATACATTAGTTCTGTCAACATGTTGAGCACAATCCCCATATTTGTGTATATTCATTAATCTATGAAGAGTTTGCATTACATAAGCAAAATAGCTGCTCCTCACACTCCTGCTGTGACTGCCCTTCCCCTGCCACTCATCCTTTCCCCTTCATCAGCTGCAATGGTGTTGAATTCTTCGGCTCCCCCTGAGATGACTGTTCCTTTAGTGAGCAAGGAATCCCCATTGGAGAGTCCTGTGTCTCCAGAAGCTTCTATTGTTCCTCAAAAGATGGACCAACCACTGCCTGAAGAAACTTCAACTGAGGCTGCTGCTGATCAACTGAATGGTGTTTCTGCTACTGAAGTGATCACAAAGCAGACTGAAGACTCTGCAGTGGAGGAAGCGCCTGTTTCATTGCAAGTGACCACTGCCGACCAATCAGTGACAGAAGAATCTGTGCCCCCTGCTGAGACTCCTGTTGCTGCCTCAGGGGGAATACCCACTGAAGGACAAGAATCCACCCCTGAAGAGTTTGTTGAGAGTCAAGAGTCGGTTGTTAAAGCT
Organism: Polymixia japonica; assembly: GCA_900302305.1. NCBI lineage: Eukaryota > Metazoa > Chordata > Actinopteri > Polymixiiformes > Polymixiidae > Polymixia > Polymixia japonica. The sequence continues at coordinate 23,648 of OMKK01026498.1, forward strand.
GAAGAACCTGTCAGTGAAGAAATGGAGATTGTTGTTGAAACTGTTGCAGAGGCTGTTGCAGAAGAAGTGGTGGTAGTGACTGAAGAGGTTCCTGATGATCCAAAACCAGTGCCTGCTTCTGAAGAGCCAAAACCAGTGCCTGCTTCTGAAGAGCCAAGTGCAGACAGTGAAGTTGGGGAGGCAAGTGTTGCATCAGAGCCTGCAATAGAAGACCTGAATGATACCAGCCTGTGCATGGCTCCTAAAGAACCAGGAACACTGCCTGCTGATGAGAATGTTAACATGGCCACTCAAAATGAAAATCTTCTTGAGAATGAACCAGTTATAGTCCTCTCTAAGGCCATCCAGTCAAAGGTGTCTTCTAATTGTGCAGGTCCATCTCTTTCCACCCGACAACTGTCAGGTGGGTTATCCTGTGTGAGCTTCCCCTCTCAGATCTTTCCCTGAATTTGTTCTGCACAATTAAACATCTTTAAACTCAGACATTTTACCTACATTGCGTTATTCTACTTGCCCTTGTGGAAGAGGCTATCGTTACAATTTAATTGGTCATGAATTCTGCGTTTTTATTTAATTTTTTTTTTTTTTGCGCTTCGTGGCCAAATATAAGCCAATCAATTTTTCTTTTACCTCGAAGCAGGCCAGTTCACTGTGGCAAAACCAAACTAGCAAGGGGCAACGTTCTTTGTTTGAAGAATGGTAGTCCCATGCTGCTTTCCTCCTGCAGCTAATTTCTTCTTATTAGAGAGAAAATGGACCATGCAACTAAAAATTTCCTTATGGGTATACCTTTTATTTAATATTTTTTCCATCCTATTTCATTCAAATTTTTCCATCATTAAACATTAATTTATCTGAAAGATTTAAATTGCACAATATCAAATGTTTGACATGCCCAAACATTTATAACAAATATGACGGCCTCTAAAGACAATGTTTAGATAGATAGTGATTCTGCCTGGAAAAAAGGAACAGTAGTGTGCATGTCCATTACAATTTGTGTGTAGCATAGCCCTGTATCTTGCCAAGTTGTGAGTGCAAAAATATTCTAGTATTACACTTTGCAAAAGTCTTTTCTTTTTTTTTGTCCTAAATGCATTCTCACTTAACACAGTAACACACAAAAGTGCATTTTCTGAGTGTAAAAGTATGTAGTGTGCATTTTGAGTGGGGTCTTGCATCAAGACTAAGGTTGGTGTTTTGTTTTTTTCTTAACATTGTGAAGGAAAATTGCCTCTTGTTTTGTCATCATTTAACCCGCATGATTAAGGCTTGGACACTCCCATAAAAATAAAAAAAAATGTAAAGAAGAAATTTGTTTTATTTAGCCACACCTGCCCCAGCCAGCTCCCGGCAACCCAAGGCTGCTTCCGGCCCTGCTAAGCCCAAAGGCAAAGATGCCAAGAGTGGGCCAAGTTCCTCTGCCCCAAAGGCTGTCCCTGGCAGAAGAAAACGTTCTTCAATGTCTGCCTCTTCCTCCTCTCCCACCTCTCCGAAATCAACTCCCTCCTCTAACCCACGGTCCCCCTTAACGTCTCCCCTAGCTTCCTCACCTGGAGGTTCTTCTGCCTCCTGTCAAAAGGCCCCAAAGGTTGTCAAGGCTGGCAAACAAGGAAAAGCTAAAAAGGGAGAGGCGTTTGTGCCTGCTCCAGCAGCTCCTATCCACGTAGAGCCCAAGACTACCCCAGCAGAGGAAAAACCAGTAAAGCTGAACCCACCTGTAGCAGAAGTGAAACCTGCACCACCTAAGCCTAAAGAAGCTTCACCTACCCCTGCCAAGCCTGTCACAGCCCCCCCTGCTTTTAAAGTAACCTCAAAGCCTGCTGCACCAGCCCCAGTTTCATTTTCAAATACTCTTGCCTCCAGTCCTCCAAAAGTTGAGGTTAAGGCAGCTCCACCAAAAGCGGCCCCTGTCACTGCTGCTGTAGATGATGATCTTCCTCCACTCATCCCACCTGAGAAGCCATTCAAGATGCCAGTTTTTGAAGCCCCTGTTAAGAAAGAGGGTGCAAAGCCTGTCACAGCTTCTCCTACACCTATTCCTAATGAAATGAAGCCTGCTGCCGTGCCTGCTCCAGCTAGTACTAAAGCTGTGGTTGCTAAGCCTGAGGTTGTTAAACCAGCTGCCAGTGCCAAACCTGCTCCTGAGGTTACCAAACCAGTTGCTGAGGCAAAACCCATTGCGGTTGCCAAGCAAGCTGCTGAGCCTAAACCTGTCCCTGTTGAGGTTGCCAAGCCAGCTGCCAAATCAAAGCCCGCCCCTGTTAAGGTTGCCAAGCCAGCTGCCGAACCTAAACCTGCCCCCGTTGAAGTTCCCAAGCCAGCTGCCAAACCTAAACCTGCCCCTGTTGAGGTTCCCAAGCCATCTGCTGAACCTAAACCTGCCCCCATTAAGGTTGCTGAACCTAAACCTAGCCCTGTTGAGGTTGCCAAGCCAGTTGCCAAATCTAAGCCTACCCCCGTTGAGGTTGCCAAGCCAGTTGCCGAACCTAAAACTGCCCCCAATGAGGCCACCAAGGTTGTAAAACCAGCTGCTGAAGCCAAGCTTGCACCTGTTGAGGCTGCCAAGCCAGCTGCTACTCCTGTTGCCAAGTCAACAACCGAGCCTTCACCTGCTCCTCCTAAACCCACTCCTGTTGAGCCTGCTGTACCTGCCCCAGCTCCCCGTAAACTCACATTTGCTGAGGCTGTTGCGAAACCTGCTCTTGCCAAACCTGAGGTTGAGGTAATCAGTCCAACCCCATCTGAACCTGTCTCAACCCCCAAATCTGCCCCTGCACCTTCTAAAACCCCAGTCAAGGTGGAGGCTGTGATCAAGAACGACAAGGGTATTCCACCTTTCTCTCCTGTTTGTCCCATCTGTGTTTTTTGTTTTTTTACCTGTAACAGCAAATTCTGGGAACTGTTAACATACATAAATTAAATTTCTCATACTCTGAATAACGGCAAGGTAGATGAGTCTGCATTAGCTTTGCTTAAAATACAATTTCACACTGGCCTGTTTCAAAGAGGTACTCAATTGTTAAAAGTCAAAGTCCTTTCACGTCTGGGTCAGATCATTTGGGATCGAAATGAAATTTTTTGTTTCCTCGCAGTAAAAATGTATTCCATTGATTTGTATGGTCACATTTTGTGTTAAAGTAATTAATTTAGTCAATTGTATATGATTTGTAATGTCAGTCGAGTAAAAGGTCGGTGGTATTGGGTGGAAGGGGATGTTACTTGGTACTTGTCATGTTACACAAAACTCCACATCAAGTAAAATGCAGGGTAGGGACTGTTTGCAACAAGGTGTAATAACGTTTTTTTTATTGCAGATTCTTAACCAACATCCACATTTTCTCCCACTTTCCCACATTTTAGGTTTAGATGATCCCATTTCAGATACATTTAACACTCATACTTTGTTCACATAATCTTATTTAATTCCCCAGGATTGAGAGTGGTTATTTAAAAATAATTTGACAATGTGCAGATCATATACACACACAGCATGTATGTTGGGACTAATTTGCATTTCTATGGGTTGGGTCTGTAGGATCTGGCACTGAGTCAGACAGTGATGAGTCGGTACCAGAGTTGGAGGAACAGGACTCTGCACAGACACAGACACAGCAGGCTCAGGTGAGTTGAATCCTGGTTACCATTCCTAAAACGGGCATAAGTGCAGCTTGGAAGTGCCCCTAGTTGTCTAGTCTGAATAGACAAGATCACTTAAACATCTAGTCATTTCTGAAACTTTTTGAGTAGATGTTCAACTTTGACTCTTCCATGATGATTGACACAGTGACTTTCGTTCTTCTGAGTCTACTGAAGCCAACCTTTCTGTCCTGAGAAGAGAACTGTACATAGGATTTGCATTTTTATTGCTGGTCATCTCCCAATGTGAATAATTCTGACGTCCTCCACAGCTTGCAGCTGCTGCTGAAATAGATGAGGAACCAGTCAGCAAAGCCAAACAGAGCCGTAGTGAAAAGAAGGCACGAAAGGTAACAATCTTTTAATTACCCTCATTCTACGGTGGCCTAGGGAAAGGTCGTCCCCCAACCAGGAGGCCCTGGGCTCGATCCCCCATGCTGTCATACCTGTCTAAGTATCCTTGAGCAAGATACTTAACTCCTACCTGCTCAATGTTCTTCACTCATTGTAAAGTCACTCTGGATAGGACTGTCTAAATGCCTTAAATGTAAAGAAATTGTGAAACTAGGGCACATTTGAATAATACTTATTTTCTACAGGCAATGTCCAAGCTTGGTCTCAGGCAGGTAACAGGAGTCACCAGGGTCACCATTCGCAAATCCAAGAACATCTTGTTTGTCATTACCAAACCAGACGTCTACAAGAGCCCTGCGTCAGACACCTACATTGTCTTCGGTGAGGCTAAGGTATGTAACAAGCAGTTATTTGTATGGGTTTTATTCTTACTCCCATCTATAGCTAAATATGAATCTCTTGTCTGGTCTTGACTTTTTATAAAGCAACAAAATAAAACTATTGAGCGATTTAGTTAAAGAACAGCAGCCTGTTCAAGATGGTATAAAATGTCCTTCAGCCAAGGAGTTGTGTACTGCTAATCTCTATAAACAGATTCTGCATATGAATGCAGAATCTGTAGGCAACGGGACAAGATTTGGGTGTAGGAAGTGTTCTGGTTTCTGTTTGTAGTCCATTTGTAGTATTGACCAATCATGTTTGAGCAGGCTTTGGTTGCATACAGGTAAACAGTCCGTGTGGAGAGCAAAAGACATGGAACGCATTGGCCATTCATATGCAGATATTTGTTTGCAGAGATTAACCAAAATGTCGGCTGGACCTAAAACGCCTACAAAAAGTATCAATGTTTGTGTATTGTGTGGAGAAACGTTCGACTTGTGTAATAAAAGAAACAAATTGCTTTTAAAGACAGATTACAAAACTATTTCCACGTGGAAGCAGAAGTCTTGGCCTGGATATCTGCTGGCTACACCGGATATAACCAAAATATTGGCCGTTGTCCCCATAGGCAAATCGTCGTCAGACCAATTAGCCAATGGTTTCCAAGATTGTGTTCTTGCCAAAGGATGCAGTGCTGATATCCCTGTCTGCCTTCTTCTCTGTGCCTTAGATTGAGGATCTTTCCCAGCAAGCCCAGCTGGCTGCCGCAGAAAAGTTCAAGGTGCAAGGAGAAGCCGTTTCAAACATCCAGGAAAACACACAGACGCCAACCGTACAGGAGGAGAGCGAAGAGGAAGAGGTAAGATGGTCTTAAATAAAAAGACACTTTAATATGCATACTGGACTGATGTCAAAGGAGTATTTTATTCTATTACCTGTATGAAAAATTGCTATCCCCCTTTTTTTATTTTTTATTTTTTTTATTTACAGGTTGACGAGACTGGGGTCGAGGTGAAGGACATTGAACTCGTCATGTCACAAGCCAACGTGTCGCGGGCAAAGGCTGTACGCGCTCTGAAAAACAACAACAATGACATTGTCAATGCTATTATGGTAAGATTTCAAAAACTTTTGAATGGTTAGCAAGACAACAATGGCCTCAAACTGGAGGTTATTTCAATTTTGGTTTGGTCAATTTATAGTGAATTATGAGTCAACTCTTCAGTGATGATTGATACAGTGACTTTCGTTCTTCTGAGATTTCTGAAGCCAACCTTTCTGTCCTGAGAAGAGAATAACTCTTCTAATCATTAAGAAACTCAATAGCACACATATTAACATGTTTTATCTATCTCTTTGCAGGAGTTGACAATGTAATGGAACACTGGCGGCAAAGGGGTCAAGAAAGGTTGCTGATTTAATCTACACTCGTTTGTACAATTTATACCCAAGATGGAAATAAAGTTGTGGCTTGATAAAATGAAATCTTTTGGATCCTGTTTTGTGTTGATTTCTTAAATCTATAATAAATGTCCTATAGTTTTTTTTATAGGTCCATTTGTCAAATATGAATTTGGAAATAAATAGCTGATTATGATAGTGAATGCAGGCCTATATACCCGCTTGACATTCCTTACGTTTTACACAGCACGTTTAGGAATCATTCTAAGATGTAGAAATAAATGCAACCATAAGCATACCTGTTTAGAGAGGTGTACAACATTTGACAGTTGCAGTCAGGATTAAAATTGCAAATTTTATAGCTGCTGGGTCATAGGGGGTTAGTTGTGTGAAGTTCAAGCCATATCACTATAGAAACAAGTATAGGGCGGATACGTACCGATAGCTGCCTCCTGCACATCACCAGCAGCTGTGGGTGAAAGCTCTAGAAACGTCTAGTGCGTGGTAACTGCGTCAGTAACGTCATTCTCATCAAGTGATACGCAAGAAGATCCGAAGTCTAGTCCACAGTCACTGGAGCAGTTGCACTGATTGTGTGTACTTTCTCCACTTTGCTACCGTAGCACAGTTGTCAGAAGGACCCTGTTATACCTGTGAAGAAGATCACTCACACAGAGACATGTAAGTTTTGGAGAAATGACAACTGTGCTAAAAAAGCAGGCTCGACAGCGGTAACCCTAGCTAGCTAGCTAGCTACCGTTAGCCGTCCAACAACATGCTTTGCCAAAGGCGGGAGGTTGGCCTTGCCCCAGTGAATTGTGAGCTAATGTTAACTTGCTAGCTAGCCAGAACCTTGTATATTACCTACAATAAATACTAAATACCACCACCATTATTTTTTGTTGAATAGAGTTTCGCAGCGTGAACTAGCTTTAATTCAAAATCGCTATATTGTGCTCATGGCACGGGTCAGGTGCACCGCATGGCTTAACAAACGTTGTGTAGCTGTTAGCTTCGGTTAGCTTTGCGTTCATTGAGCTTCTTTCTGACTAGAAAGCAATGGGTAGATTAGCATCGTTTTGTGCGCTTGAGGATGGACATAACTTAATGTTAACGTACACACGAGGATCGGACCTTTAATAGATACGTTTAATTATACATCTGCTAGCTTGTGACCTTAACATTAGCTCAGTAACTTTAGGAGAATGAGAAGTTGGAATTTAGTTTAAGGTTAACGGTGCGGTAGCTTCCATGAATCGCCCTGGTTGGTTCGTGTTAATATTAAGAGGATTTAGCTTGCTAGTAAGGTAATAGATGACAGCATAATAATAATATAAATTAACATGCAAATCGAGGCAAACGTTAACGTACTCTTCAACAAAAAATATCACATGTGATCGGATGTGATATTTTTATGATACATGTGATATAGAAGTGTGCTTACAAGTGACACGCTTGGGGCTTTTTTCTCTGTGATCCAACTGTAATGAAACCTTGAGCAGGTCCTTAAGACCTGTGTTGCATCGTGTAAAGCTTTTATCTGGGATGATAAAGTGGCCGTGCTGACTGTTTTTTGATCGCCTTATTTGCATCTTCAAAGTTAAACCTAAGCGTTATGTTGCCATGCTAATCCGTCTGAGTAGTTGACTGAATTTCAAGAATTTAAATTGTGGTCATTTTGATTTTATATTATATATATATATATTTTTTTTTTTTTATCGCGACTAGGCCACCATCATTCCATGTCACGTGAATTGTGCGTTGTTTTAGCTTTGCCAGCTACAAATCAGATGGATTAACGCAATGTTTAATATACGTGGAGCTTTAAGAAAACTTAATGTTGGTGTATGCCACAATTATTTTGTTTGTGGTTTATTGTTATTTCATGGGTTTTTTAAGAGTGATGTGGTTGTACATACTATTCTTATACAGAGATCTCTAGCTTTTGACAATGTGTTGGAGCCATCTTGACATTGGAGCACTCTGGGTAACCAGATGCTGTATGGCAACCTGATACACATGCTTTTTGATGGCCAACAATTGTCTGAAGACTGACCCACTGTGCATCAAGACAAGTAGTCTATATTAAATATTCTTTATGTTAGGTGAGGTTAAATCTGGTGGTGGAGCAGTAAGTCTTGCAGTCGGTGGAAAAAGTCTGAACTTTTTGTGGTGTTTTTGGCCCAAACCCTAGGGTATTGTCTTTAGATGTCTCTAAAGGCTTTAAGAATTTGTAGGTATTGGTTTAAAATGAACATGGTAAAAAAATCCACACTTCACAACCATTAGGTTCTATTTCTCTAAGTCAAAAGAATGTGTAAATATCAGAAGGTTGTTAACATGTTGAAGTGTCTTTCTTCTCATTAAAGGCATCCAGCAACGGCCAAGTGGTACGATAGGAGGGACTCTGTTTTCATTGAGTTCTGTGTAGCAGATAGCAAGGATGTCAAGGTCAGCTTCGATAAAACAAAGTTTGGTTTCAGGTGAGTTTGCATCAAATTATCAAAATCAAGTCTTTTTGCATATGAATATCCCATGAGACATATATATATTTCCTGGTTAATTTAGTCTTGTGTCTTTGTGACCACCTCTTTGTGCACAAATGGCTCTTAACTCTCCTTTGCTTTTCCCCACAGTTGTCTCGGAGGAACTGATAATGTCAAACACGAGAATGAAATAGACCTTTTTGAAGCCATTGATCAAAATGTAAGTTAAGGTGACTCCCCTGAACCACTTCTTTGTTTAATACCGTTTTAGAAATTCTCATTCTCATCATCATCACATGACATGTCAAGGGAAATTAACAAGCTATTGTTGACTGTGTTTCTCTTCTCTTGAACACAGGAATCTAAACATAAACGTACAGATCGCTCAGTGTTGTGTTGTTTACGAAAAGCAGAACCAGGGAAGGCGTGGCCTAGGCTAACAAAAGAGAAGGCTAAGGTCAGTGATGCAACACATGGCAGTAAACACACACAGGGTTATAACAGTGCTAAGGAGAAAGGGAATTACTTATACTTATAATATTTTGTGTGAAATGTTTGTGCAACTGTTTGATATGTATTTGACTTAGGGCAACATTAGAATGTCCCTTCACAAATCAGTGAAGTGCTCCAAATGAAAACAACAAGAAATTGTAACCGTTTATTTCCCCAGCTGACCTGGCTCAGTGTTGACTTCAACAACTGGAAAGACTGGGAGGACGACTCGGATGAGGAGCTTGGCCATTTTGACCAATTCTCAGACGTAAGCGAAAAAAAATTATCAGTAAAAGGAAAAAAAAGAGCCAGCGCAAAAGTGTTAAGTCATTAACACTTTTGATTAAATAACAAGCAGTTTCACACAGTTCTGTAGTTATCTGACTAATCTTGAAGAATCCACACATTTGGAGCTGCTGCAAAAGATTATTTTCTGTTTCTTAGCCCTACTCTCAATGCCATTTTGTTTTGCTATTACAGATGATGAACAACATGGGGGGTGATGACGACCTACCTGATCTAGATGGAGCTGATGATGTAAGGGACTTTTTTATTTTATTTTTATCTCCCTCCTTCAGATAGTCCGTTTGAATACTTGCCACCTATTTCCATATGCAACAGATGCTTTCAGAGTTGGTTGTAGGTTTAGGTGAAATAGAGCTTAATGTCTGTTTCACCTCCTATTGAACCAATGGGTCAGAAGATGATTTGTCTAAGGTCTGCTTTTGTTTAACCATGATCTTTGCTTTTGTCTATATCCAGGATGAGTCTGCAGATAGCGATGATGAGAGTGAGTGTCATTTGTTTCCTAGAATATATACAGTATAAAGCTTTGCAACAGTTGTAATTATAACTGCTTGATTGCTAAACTTGCATATATATTTTGGTATCTGCAACTATGAATTTAATACATCTCAGTATTTCTGCGCAAAGTGCACCTGTTAGGCTTAATGTTTATCTTGTTTTGTTTGTTTTTGCTCTATTTTCAGAAATGCCTGATTTGGAATAGAAGATTCCAAAACCCTAGAAAGAGAAATGCAAGAACAGAAGGCAGGAGGAATCATAAAGTAAACTGTATATCTTGAAATTGAAGGCAGTGACAAAACTGTACATATGAGTTGGTAGCCATATTTAAATCCATAGCCTCAGCTCCAAAACATTACCAATCAGTCCACTGAAGGTTGATATGCATAGTATTGTACAGAGCAGCTATCTCCACTTCCATTTACAGTACTGCACCTTTTGGGTATCCTGTTTTACTGTTAATTATTACAACTAAGCACACATTATTTGTTGGAAATTATGTATAGTTGTCTTCAACTGAGCAATACATGTTGAGATTTACAAATTGTTTGCAAATGAGTTGTGATTTGAAAAAAAATGTCTTACTCCCACCCACTCCCAGTGTTGTGATTTTAAGTTAGTTGATCAGTGTAATTAATCTTTGAAGACTATGATTTAAAAAGACACTAGCTATGTACCTCAGAGAATTAGATGCATTTTCTGATTAGGTTCCTCTAAAGCCTTCCATGTTGCGTGTATTCGATTAACCAGGAAACGGTTTTGTTTCTATAGCTTAGCCTTCCATCTTAAATGTTTCCCCTTACGTCTTTACCTGTTAAATGTCTGTTTGTAAAATTGGAATATTCTGGAATTCTTGCAGAAATATCACACTGCGTCTTTTCAGCCATCAGTGATGTTCCTCTTTTTCTTTTTCTTTTAACAAGTTCCATATGGTTCAGTATCTTAACGTGGCTACTCTCCATACCCACTTAACATTCTCACTTATGAGACAGCTGAAATAAGGTAAAACATTTAAAGCTTGGTTGGGACACAACAACATTCAGTTGGTTTATTGCTACCCTCAAAGTTTGTTAAATTTGTTCATCTAGAATAGATCCTCCCTTGTTTGTACTGTTAGAAAGGGGAATGTCAGGGAAAGAAATGACAAGGTGTAATGACCAAATTATATTTGCACTGTCAAAATAAAATGCTAGGGGAGACAAGTATAAGCATAGTTCTTGTGTATTTCAACCCGACTGGTTATCACAGGCTGAAGAACTTCAGTTAATGTTGAATTACAGTGGAAACTTTTTTTTATTGTCTACATCTTTCTAATAAACTGTCTAAGACTCATTATTTCAAATGTCTTTTTTATGACAAACTTGTAGTTTGATGGTTTTGTATTTTAATCGCGTATATCCGCACAATCAATCTTTGTAACGATACAGTAATGTGCCTTTGAATTACTTTGTCCTAGTGGAAACACGAGGAGGTTGGTGTCTCCAACTATGGAATCATTTGCCCATAGTGTCTTACAAGAAAGATTTCAGGACATAGGACATCAATGACTGGCCATGGAGGTCAGGGAGGAGTCGTTGCCCCTCCATCTGCTTATGATTATATGGCGCTAGGACCCAGAGTCCAATAGGCTCCCAAGCGAGGAACATTAGCATACTTCCTCTCTGGGCCCGATTTCCTACTGTTTTTTTGTTTTTTTCAAGAAGCTAACCGTAATCCCCCATGCTATTTCCTGTTTTGCTGCCTAAGCACATCAAAATAAAAGTGCATTATCTGATTTATTTTGTCCACTGTACCCGAGTAGGGTCCATATTTCAGAGGCCATTGATATATCTCTGTACATACCTGCGTGTACATACAGATATATCTCTTTTGAAATCTTGTATTTTGGCTTTCCGGTGAAATACCTTTTGTCAGGTTGAATGTTAAAAATGTTTTATTTTGCCTCTTCAAGATGGCAGCAAGGAGAATAGTAGATTTTAAGTACATCTAAGAGACATTGTAAAATCAGCTCAATTTAAGTTATTATAATGACTGTGAGCTTAACATTCGAATAGTTTATTTAAAATAGTGATTGCAGCTACTTCAGGACTTTTTATCAATGTGCAACTTCTGCTATAAATAAAATGTTTTAAGTGCACACTTAGGTCAATTCCGTTTAGTTTTTATTCATTATGTGCTGTGTTTTCTTACTTTGGGTAAGAAGTGTATATTTTCACAAATACTGATTTTACTGTCCTCAACCAGGATAATAAGATGTATAGGCTCTTATTCCAAAATGAAATATTCACCTTCTATAAAACAAATTGACCCTTGCCCTTACAAATTGACCGCTGGCATGAGAATTAAGTATATTAGGGTTACTATTTAAATGAAGAGTCATCTTAATTCCTTTTCTTGAAAATCACTTTGCACACAATTTTTCCAAAGTAGATATATAGTATTTAGAATCAAACCCCTTAGCATGAATTTCAAAATGGAGTGATAGATTATATTATATCAGATTAAATGAGATAAAATTGGATTATGGTTATCGTTGTTATTATTATTATTAGTAATAGCAGTAGTATTAGTATTAGCAGTAGTATGACACACACACTTTTTTTGTGAAATTCGATAACGAAATTTGACCGGATGTGTATTTCGTTATTATTGCGAGTTTCACACAGGTTTGTGCTCTGTGATCATGGCTGCACTGGACCACACCAGCCATGTTTGCTAATTTAAAACCCAAAGGTTAGCGAATAGTTGTTTATTATTTATCGCTGTGCCATCTTCCGTCATATATCTGCTAAGTCGAAGGGTTAAAGGCATCGGCGCCTTTGAAATCCAAGGATTGAAAGGTTAGACAGTTTTAATTGAATATTCGCGAAACTTTTGAGCATGGTAGTGGGAGGATGATGCTCTGCAAAATGTCTCTTTGCGTCTGCAGCGTAAACAATGTAACTTCATCTCGCTGCTAGCTAGCTCACGAACAAAAGGAGCATGCGTCCGATCGTAACTAGCGATCCCAAATAAGTTACGTTACAGTCACCATCAACAGCCCTGCTTTTTTTTAATCTAAGGCTATGGTTCACTCTGCGATGTCCATTATGAATTCAAACAAGCGTGGCTGTGGTACCTGCTACCTGGCTCTTGTTAGCTAGCCCGCTAGCTGAAGTGTTTGGGCTCCTTATGATTCTATCAGTTAGCTGTCTGGCTAATGTCTGCTAGCTAAGTTGTGATGTTGTTGATTGTAGCTAAATAACCTTGGAGCCAGTGCCTGGCATAATTAGGGCTGATGTTTGATGATGGGATGAACAACACACAACCACTTGATGAAATGGTTATATCAAAGTATTGTTTGGTTTCAGTTGCTAGCACAGCTGATTAGCAAGACTTGAAAGTGAATCGCCCGTTGGAAAACGCAGCTAGCGAGCTAGCTAACGCGGCGCTAGCCTGTGCCTGCGCCACTTACCAAGGCCCTTATTGAATGTTGAAAATGAACTAACGTTAGCGTCAGTGGCTTTATCATGTAATCATTTTTAACGAGGTACTGGGCTTGAACGCAGCTAGCGGCTCAGTACGGCAACATTCCAACATTAAAGGTTCGTGTTGAACTTCAATATTTCTCTCTTTGCCATGGGATAGCAGCTGGAGCTTATCTGTGTGGCCCGGCCCGGTTATCACGGGAGAGATGAAGAGACTTGTTCTTGTTTAGCTGCGCCTCATCAGCGGCAGTGATGAGCCCGTATCACACCACTCGCATTGTCCATTATCGCTTTCTAGGTTGGTGGACATGCGGGCCTGGCGTCTGCTGTAGCCAGTTGCGACATTTTGACGCTGAATGGCAGGGACCAAATGATGCTTCACAAGCTACCATTGCCAAACGCATGCAGGATACGTTTCACGTTTATAAACAGCATTGGACGTAATTATATAACGACGATTTTTTTTTTAACTTTGCGATTGCTAAAAAAAAAAAAAGACTGTCAATGCAGCCTCCATTATTTATGCACCAGGGATGTGTCCGTTACATTGATTACGTATGAGGGCCCCTTTTTAAAACTAAATGATCGAGTTAATTGAGTTTTCTTCAATGACGATTTCTTTTTTTCTAGATGGAGGCGAATAACCATTTCAACTATGGCACCCACTCCTCAGCATCGGCAAACTCAGGATTGAAACTCTCCTCAGGGGATTCTCTCTATACTAACGGGTCCTCCATGAGTTTCCCTCAGCAGGGGAAGAGTGAGTATTGTTAGACTCAACTTGGAATCGGAGTGTAAATAAAGCTGTTGTTCAAAATAGTGACCCCACACACACACAGACTTCTTCATTTTTAACTTTAACATTTTGAAATTCATAGCAATAAACACTTTCTTAAAACCAGTGTGTTTATATTAATACAAACTTCAAACATATTAACTTGACTAATGGCTTTCTCTCTGACAGATATGAACGGCGAAATGAATGTGAATGGCGTCACTACTGTACTTGGGTCCGGTGTGTCTGGTTCCCATCCACCAACAGCTCCTTACCCGCACATGAGCAACCATCATCAGAGCAGCATGGGCTATGACTACCTGTGGGGAGGGCAGTCTCAGTATGGCCCAGCAATGGGTCCCTCTCCTGGGCATGGAATGCACCAGAAGCAGCCTCCTCCTGGGATGATGCAGCCTCAGTCACAGCACCACTACCAGGGTCATGGACAATACCAACTTAACGGGGGCATGGGAAGCTCCCACCAGCCTTCTGTGGCAGGCCCACCAAACATGTCTTTGAGTGGAGGTCAGTACTGGAACAGGAACAACCCTGGCCCACAGCAGATGGGTTATAATTCCCACAATATGTATGGGACCTACCAGAGTCAGGTGCACCCCGGGATTGCATCGTCACAACATCACCAGCAGCAGTCCTTACAGCCACCTCCACACCAACAGTCACAACAGCACCTCCACTCCCACCACCACCCACACCATCACCACCAGCAGCACCAGCAACCTCAGCATTATGGCATGATGCCCAATGGGATGCCCTATTACCAGCACCAGCCCCAGCACCCTCCCCTGCCGTCTCCCCAACCACAGCCACCACAGTCTCAGCCCCAAGGCCAGAGTCAGATGATGCCTCCAGCTGCCCAGAATTTCACTCCCCCACGTGGCAGCCCACAGCACCACAATTTAGGCAGAGGGGGCACCAGCAGCCCTCTCCCTGTGGGGATTTCCCCGATGATGTCGCCATCAACTGTACAGGATAGTGGCTCACCCCAGGGCCACAGCAGGGAAAGAAGCCCCCATGCTGGCAACGTGGGAATATCTGCTGCCATGCAAGGTGACTATTTTACATTTGTACAATCTTTACACAGCATTGTGGCATTTTGTTATTCATGTGTTTAGGTTAATGTTTGACTATTTTTCACAGTTTCTGTAAAAGTGCACTGTATTCTGTTGGTTTTGTATGTCTTATCCCTTAATGGCGTCAAGCTCCATATTTTTATTTCATTTCAGTAATATTTACCTTCTTCTATTGCCAAAGTAATATTACATTTCAGGCTTGTTGTGCCTGAATGATTAATGATGATTAATTTTCCAGTTAGACATTCTACTGGCTTCCTGGTTTGTACCCTCCATTTCCTCCATATAAATCCATTTGCCTGTACTCGTAAAACACGTTTCCTTTATTTAATGCCACCTATGGGGTGTGGCTAGAATATAGCCATTGTCATCTTACACTTTGGCCATACTTAACCATACATTTATTTATTATTTATTTATTCATTACCTGGGATTAAAATGTGATGGCAAAAGAAAAGACAGAAAGCATTCAGTCACCCCATCAACTTCCTCACACCATGACCAGAGTGACAATTTGATTATTTTTAAATGGTTTCAGTTGACATTCCTGTTGAATTCTTTTGTAATATTCACTTTCTTGCCTAACCATACCTCAGTCTTGCAAATGTACCAAACATTGAAGTTCTGCTCTGCTAAACACAACACAAGGAATGCCACCAGTAACATTGTGGTAGGTTAAGCCTGTAAGGAAATCTATATAAGGAGGACATATTTTGTAACATTCGTACATAAGTTTATACAGAACTTATTTCTGATAATTAGGATAAGATGAACCTAATTATTGGTCGAAATCAAATGACGAATCCCCTGAAGCCAACACAAAGCCTGCTGCAAAACACACAAGATAGCGCCAGATCCCTTTATACAAAGGGTATAAAGCTGCATTTTGAAGTATTGTTTATTCAATCCTTTGCAGAGTAATCCTGGTGGATTTGGTGCTGGTTGTTTTCTCTCAGGAGTAACAAGTCAGCGAGGCTTATTTTATACAGTGGTAGTACCAAGTTTCAAACAGCAGGTTGCACTGTTTGTGCTATATTGGCCCACTTTTGTCAAGTTTTTTTTTTTTTCCCCAAGTGATTGGCTCAGGCTTAATTGTGTGGTCTGTACCTGGTGAACTGAAATTTTATTTAAACAAAAACCATCTCGGAACAAATGGAAACGGTTCTGAGAAAAGTTGAAAGTTCACTCTCTGGGAAACCACAGATGCCTTAATATATAATACATCTCCACGCTAAGCTCATCATACCAAGCTTTGCTGCTTCTAAGAAGAGGCTTAGTGTTTTCTGATTATTTTTGTTTGTTCTTCTTTCTCAGGGCGTATGAGTGAAAACTTCAAGGAGGTGGATACAAGCTATAATGGAATGGAAAGGGCACCTGTTGGCCAGAGGTTGCCTAAAAGTGACAGTTACCAACCCAAACCCCCTGTACCTCACATGGGGTCCACTAGTGACTACCGTCAGCTGGCTGAACAGCCGGCAGCCCAGCGCCCAGACATGGCTAACCCGGTGAGGGAGCCAACAATGAACGCGCCTCCTCACTCCATGTCGTCTCATCTCTCGGCATCTCCCGCAGCAGTTTCAACATCCCCTCTAGCAAAGGCACCAACGCCTCCTCGGGTCTCAACAGCTCTTGCAGTCTCTGCGCCTGCCATATCTGCCCCAGGACCCCCTATTGTTTCATCCCCTGCCATTGTTTCCACGCCCCCACGTATCTCAACACCTCCCAGTTTGTCTTCTGCTCCTTCTCTAGCTGCTCCTCCCAGACTTTCCTCGCCCCCTCTAATGGTGCAAGGCCTCAGGCCTCCCCCTGCCTCTGTGGCTCAGATGTCCCCTGTTGCATCTACACATCTGTCGGTGGGATCCCCTACCTCCTCTGTGTCTGCATCACCTCCAAAGTTATCTGCACCGCCTCCTCTGATGGAAAATGTGTCTAGGCCTCCAATAGTCCCTTCGGTCACTGCTCCTCCATCAGTGTCCGTGCCTCATCAGACCAAATCAACATTGCCACCCGTGGTCTCTGCACCCCCTGCGACTGCCTCCGCTCCTGCCATAGTATCTGCCCCCTCTTACTCAGTTTCTGCACCCATCTCTGCTCTTCAGCAGATGGTCGAAGGCTCAAGGCCGCCTCCTCTGACATCTTGCCTTCCAGATGCATCCGGAGCTCAGCACGAAAGGTCTCGACCTCCGTCATCAGTGTCTGTGGCACCAGTGACGACAAATTCCTCGTCAGTTACTGTGACTCCATCACTTGCGTCAGTGTCTGAGCCTTCGACGTCGGCACCACCTGACCCTTGCTCATCAATATCTGCACCTCCCGCATTAGTGTCCAGGCCTCCTTCAACTGGCAGTACATCTTTTGAATTGGTGGCCACGACCCAGCCTCCGACGGCATCTCCTCCCACAGTAGACTCTGCTCCTACCACTTCTTCAGCATCTGCAGTATCCTCAGCACCAGAGGAGCTGAGTTTACCTTCCTCAACAGTCCATCAAAGACCTCTGTCTGCCCTACCTCCTATAACCACTCAAGCCCCCAGGACTGCACCTGCATCTGCTCCCCCTGCCTCGGTGTCTGCACCTCCTGCAGTGGTGACTGCTTCTCCAGCAGTCCCAACATCTGCCGCGTCGGAGCCTCCCCCTCCCAACAGCACCTCTCCAATGGTAAAACAGCTGTCTGCTAAACCAGAGCATCATGGTGACGGTAGGGACAGGAAAGAGTCTGCTGCGACTCCAGTTGTAAAACCAGAGGAAGGTCTCCCTCAGCCCAACTCAGGCACGGTGAAGACGCCTCAAAACGTAGAAGCTACTGAGACACGGACTCATAAACCTGAAACCCACTCGCACAAATCCTTTACTGATCCTCCTGGGACTCCAGACAAGCCCCAGGAGGCTGCCGTTTCTGCTGATCAAAAGGCCAACAGCAAGCTGACAGATTCTGGGGAGCTCCTGGAGCAAAACCGTTTCGATGACACCTGTGAGGCGGAGGACTCCATGTTGGAGCGGGCGTCTCTAGACGAGTCCTCGCAGCTCCACAGCACCAGGACAGAAGACGCCAGCGTGACTGAGGAAGAAAGCTTCAACGACCTGTCGCGTGACGACGCCTCTCGGCGTGATGACAACTCAACACTTGACAGCACCTCTATAGCTGATGGCAGCTCTGGCATGGACGACACCTCTCGCGTGGATTGGGACAGCACACATGTGGGTAACTCCACTCGCTTTGACAACACTTCTTGCGCGGGGGAAGACACATCTCAGTTTGAAGACACGTCCCACGCGGAAGACGAACCATCTAAGTTGCATGACACGACTGCGGATAGCAGCTCCTACTTGGAAAACTCGCTAGATGATACGTTGGATGACACCCAGGCAGGAGAAACTTCTCAGGCGGAAGAGACCATGGACAGCTGCTTAGGCACCAGGGAGTCCATGCTTGAGTCTTCCCTCAACAACACCTCTCAGATGGAAGAGTCCTATACCGACTCGTCTCGGAATGATGAATCCATTACACACTCATTTGGGCCTCCTCAGCCATGTCAGCAAGGTACCTTTTCAAAGTTGATGGCTATAGCAGCTAGTATAAAGCTAGTATAGCAGCTAGGATTTTTTTTTTTTGTCCTTTGCCCTTAAAATATATTTTTCCTTAGTCATTGCTCCTGGTCGTACCAAATTGAGATCAATATGGATTATAATAATGGATCCTCCAGTTTTTTCATGTCCTCATTATACTGCATATTGTGAACACAAGAGAATGTTGATGTCTTTGGTCGCTGAACAGATTCTGAAGCAGAATTGGAGGCCAGGGGACGTGATACACCAGACTCTGCTGGACCCATCAGCATTAAGACCACTGCCAATGAGACAGTGGCTTCCCTTGGTCCCAAGATGGAAGGTGAGAATGTCGTAGTTCCTGCTGTACACCTGATCCCACCAGTTACTGACCAAACCCCGTTGGCTCCTGGAGGACAAGTGAAAACCCCAGGGAAACCCCGGAAACCACGGGCTCCAAAGTCCTCCACACCAGGTATTCAACATTCCACATGCACCGAAATGTCTAATTTACAAGAGTGTTATGCTTGATAATTCCCTTTCTCTTCCTTTTTTCTAGTATCCCAGGCCCCTGAGAAGGCACAACGGAAGCCCAGGGTTCGAACTCCAAAGGTGGAGAAAATAAAGAGTCTTGAAGGAGAAAATGACAAAGGAGAGGGGGCACCCAAGGCAAAAGGAGCGGGCAGGAAGAGGAAGAAGCCTCTCAAAGTGGACATTAAAGAAACATCTGATGTCTGTGGAGAGGCTGGTCCTCCTGCAGAAGAGGTTGATCCGATCACAGCCATTATTGAAGCGGTTCTGGCCAGCGCTACAAGTGGGAGCACGGCGACCGAGAAACCCAAGAAGTCCAAAAAGTTAAAGAAACAAAGCCAAGAAGGACATGCAGCAAAAATACCTAAACTGGATGCTGAAACCACGGCTAATGATGTTGACAATGACGGAGATGACAGTTCTACAGCAGGTGATGAAAAAGATTAGGAGATTTTTTGGGAAGCTAAGGGAGGGGGTTTCCAAGTCATCAAGTGGCATTGACATAACTAATAATATAGCAAATTAATTTTAACACTGGAATGCTAAATCTAGTTGTGTGCGCCTCCTCAAACCAGGTGAAGCTAACAGACGAAGGGTCGCGACAGAAGAGCAGGTCCAGTTCCCTCTACTGCATGGGTAATGATGCCTTTCATTTGGTCAGTCTGGGGCTGAAATCCCCTCTAACTAGCTTGCTACTCCCTTTTTGAATTTTGCAAATGTGAACAATGTTGATCCATTCATATTCAACCGCACCTCTAGCTATAGTAGAGGAACTGTGTTTCCTTGTATTGGTTGACTAGAATTATTAACGAATTCCCCTGTTGGTCTTCACTGCAGGTGGAGGAGAGAGATCCGCGTGAAGAAGATGGAGAACCGTATGAAGGGCGAGACCTGGTACTACACCCCCTGCGGGAGGAGGATGAAGCAGTTCCCAGAAATTATCAAGGTAAAACTTCCCTGGCTACAGACACGGCAACGCAAAGGCCCTTTGACCATCAAAATTATATTGCCTCTCTCCAAACACCACACAGAGGTTGTGGTCATAACACTGGCTATAACCATCTTCCTATCCTCCCTGTTCTGCTATCCTCTGATCCTGGTCATCGTGTCCCTCAGTACTTGAAGAGACACCAGGACAGCGTGGTCACCAGGGAGCACTTCAGCTTCAGCCCACGCATGCCTGTAGGAGACTTCTACGAGGAGAGGGAAACTCCTGAGGTCTGTAGCTCTACAGCTCAGTTCATTTCAGTAAATTATTGTCCTGAGAGAGGAATTCATAACTAATAATAACTATTAAACTAATACATGTATGCATAAGAGACTCATTGTTTCCCTATGATGGGTTTCCAGGGCATGAAGTGGGTGCTCTTGGCTAATGAGGAGGTCCCTTCTATGATCATGGCCATCACTGGCCGGCGCGGTCGACCTCCGAACCCAGACAAGGAGAAGCCACGCAGAGTTCGAGGCCCGAAGGGAGCACAGGTTAGACGTCCTGGCAGGCCTCCCAAAACCAAGGTGGTTGACCTCCTCAGCAAAGTTGACGCAAAGTTGTTGAAGAGACTGGAAGCCAAAGGTGAGTCGATGTAGGCTGGAGGAGCCATGAGTGTATAGTGACGTGTTTCGGTAGAATCAGTATTTAAACCATTGGCATGCCGTCTTCTAAGAGACGAAAGGCAGTTTTCTTGGCAGTGGTTTCATTTTGTGGCTAATTGATGTATTCCTTTTTTTTTTTTTTTCTTTTTTTGTAGAAGCACTTACGGAGGAGGATAAGGAGAAACTTGCGAAAATCAAGAAGAAAATGAAGAGAAAGGTAAGTGAACATGCTTTCATTTTGTGATATTGCGCTGCTGCAACGTTCAAAGCTCATCCTAATTTTGTCAACTTCATTTAGGCAAGAATGAAAAGGAAGGAGGACGCCAAGAACAAGAAGATCAGAGAGGAGAAAAAGAAAGCAAAGGTACGCACGCAAAGAGTGATACACTGTATGCACTGTATGCACCCATACAGTCATGAGTCTGTATGAATCATCAGCACAACCTCTTCCTTACCACCACGTGTTCTCCATTTCCTCTCCCGTGGTTTAGCTTGAAAAGGAGCAAGAGGCCAAGGACCAAGAAGTGAAAGCTGAACCGGCAGACCAGACGGCCTCCCAGGCCCAGAAGCCAGCCTCTGAATCTGCCGCCGAGCCCAAGAAGCCTGGTCGGAGAA
Organism: Polymixia japonica; assembly: GCA_900302305.1. Taxonomy (NCBI): domain Eukaryota; kingdom Metazoa; phylum Chordata; class Actinopteri; order Polymixiiformes; family Polymixiidae; genus Polymixia; species Polymixia japonica. The sequence goes on from OMKK01026498.1 coordinate 44,822, forward strand.
AAAGGGTGAAGGCCGAGGTTCCTCCGCCAGTGCAGCAGACGGATGAGGAGCGGATAGCCCAAGGCAAGAGGGTCCTCGGGGCTCGAAGTAAAGCCAAAGCTTTGGCAAAGGCCCAGGCAGAGGCAGAGGCCGCTGCTCAGGCTGCCCTGGCAGCTAAGCGGGCAGCAGAGAGGAGAGCCCAGGCCCAGAGACGTCTGGAGGAGAGGAAGAGACAGCAGATGATTGCAGAGGAGCTAAAGAAACCCATAGAGGACATGTGTCTCACTGATCATAAGGTGAGATTGTTTTTCTTTTTAAGTTTGCGCGATTTTCCTCCATTACTGTGATCACAGGGGTTTTGTCAGGGTTGATCATAACCTTTTGAACTTTGCATCTCCAGCCTCTCCCTGAGCTTTCTCAAATCCCTGGCGTGGTTCTTTCGGGTACAGCCTTCGCGCACTGCCTGACTCTGGTTGAGTTCCTGCACGGCTATGGCAAGGTGCTGGGCCTCAACATTCCCAACGACGTACCGAGCCTCGCCACCCTACAGGAGGGCCTCCTTGGCCTGGGTGACAGCCAAGGAGAGGTTCAGGACCTGCTGTTGAAGTTGCTGGAGGCTGCACTACATGACCCAGGCCTGCCATCCTATTACCAGGTGTGTGTGTTGTACATGGTTTAGACATAAACTCCATTTCTACTGTGTTCCACGGAGCCATGTTGCTTATCATTTACACTGTCCCTCTCACACTCCATCTCCAGTCTGTAAAGATCCTGGGGGAGAAACTGGTGGACCTGGAGCTGACCCGCAGCACGGTTTCAGAAGGTCTCCGGATCTTCCTGGAATCCCACGGTTACGAGACAGAGGTGTGCAACACGCTGAGGACCAAAACTTTCCACGCCCTGCCCCCGGACACCAAGGCAGCCATCCTGGGTTTCCTGGTGGTGGAGCTCAACGGCAGCAATATCATCACCAGGTTCGAACAAGAGCACATATCTTAGCGCTGTGGTAGTCAGACGAGTGTAGAGAGAGGTGTGCCCAACAGGATTGTTTCCTCACTCCGTGCTTTATATATTTCAGTGATATTGACAACACACTGGAGAATATGACGACCTACAGGAAGAACAAGTGGATTATTGAGGGGAAGCTGCGCAAGTAAGACTTGTATTCTCTTTAGATGTGTCACAATGAACAGATCACTACTGTCGGCTTTCTATTCAAAGCATTGACCCCGTATGAACCCTTTCAGACTAAAGGCAGCACTAGCGCGTCGTACGGGACGCTCTGAGGAGGAGCTGTGTTTTGAGGAGAGGAGGCGCAGTGCCAGAGTGGCAGAGGACGAGAACCTCAGTCTGGAGGACAGTGGCCTCCTTCTGGAGAGAGGCAGCCGCCGTGTACGCAAAGAAGAGCCCAAACTCGTTGACGTACGTGTCGGTTGTAGTGACTGTTCTGTTTTGGGAGTTGTGTCATGGGTAATTTCTACAACGTGGCCTATTTACATTTAATCTTTCCTACCACAGAGTGACAGCCCTACAAACGCCAGCATTCCAGAACTTGAAAGGCAGATAGATAAGCTAACCAAGGTAAGAGCGATGCAACACAGACACACTGCGTCTTATGGATTTTGATTGCTTCATATTTAAATGTACCTATCCCTTTGGGTCCTCGCAGCGCCAGGTTTTTTTCCGCAAGAAGCTGCTGCAATCCTCTCATTCCATGCGGGCTATATCTCTGGGCCAGGACCGATTCCGACGTCGATACTTGGCCCTACCTCACCTTGGAGGAGTTCTCGTCGAAGGGCCAGAAGAGCTCTTGAGTGAGTCTGAAAATACATCCCGAAGACATGTCACTTCTCTTATATCTCCGCTTAGCAAACCTTTAGCCTGGCCATCTTTATCGATTGTAAACGTTCTCCATCTTTCTCCGCCTTACAGCTTCAGAGGATGTCCTCGTGGCTGAGGTGCCCATCACACTCCTCAAAAGGGAGCCCAAGGTGGAGGAGACCCCCGCTCCCATCACTCCCCCTCCTGCCGCCGCCTCCTCCTCTCCCACCTCTGCCTCCACCCCCCACGCCCAGCCCCAGACCTCTCCGGAGGAGGACCCCCTCCCCGGCACAGCGTCCCTGATGAGCAGGCCGAGAGGCCGCGGGCGCCCCCGCAAAATCAAGCCTGAAGTGGAGCTCCACCTGCGCACGGCCAAGATCCGGCGCCGGCGTCGCAGCAGCGTCCGGTCCGGCGCAGAAGAAGGACCGGGCTCACCGACCGTCGGCACACAGGACCTCACACAGGCTGCCTTCCAGAACTGGCTCAGCCAATCGCAGGAGGCGGCGGCGGCGACGACGACGACGACGGCCAACGGCGCGAGTTTGGCAGCGGGGGACACTCCCGCAGGTCATCAGCCGGAGGACAGTGTGAAGGAGATGGCAGAGAAACAGGGACAGTGGTTCAACCTCCTCCCCAAGCAGCCGTGTGACTCTAACTCGCTGACCGAGCCCCAGGCCCCTACCTCACCCAGCACGCCCCCTAAACTCCTGCCTCAAATCCCGAGCACCATGCCCGCACTTGCGGCCCCGCTTCTGCAGGTACACATCCACCACAGCAATTTCGAATGGCTACTAATCAGATAAGTTAAGCCCTGAGGCTGCAGTTTCTGTCTTGCACAGATCCTTCCCAAAAAATTTGAATATCATGGAAAAGTTCAGGGGTTTTTTTTCTGTAATTCCTTTCAAAAAGTGAAACTTTCATAGATTATAGATTCATTACACACAAAGTAAAGTATTTCAAGTACTTATTTCTTTAACTTTGCATGAGTTGCATAAGCTTCCAGCTCATAAAAACCCCCAAAACGATATTTCAAGAAATTAAAGATCACATAAAGCCAATCAAAAAACGGTATTTTCAAAACAGAAATGTCGATCTTCTGAAAAGTTATGTTCATGCCTGCACTCAATACTTGGTCAGGAATCCTTTTGCTTTAATTACTGCCTCGGCTTTCCATGACTTTTCCATGATATTCAAATTTTTTGGAAAGGATCTGTATATGTAATATGTGTAATTCATCTCCCCCCCCAGTCGGAACCACTCCTGCCCGGCCTGTCTCTTATCGACCCGGTGACCCCGGCACCGCCACAGGACATCTCCGCTGCGCCTCTCGCCTCCGCTGCTGCTGCTCCTCCACCTCCTCTTCTTGCTGCCGCTGCCCCCACCGCTACGCCGGCTCCCCCTACCCCCGCCAGGCCAGTCCGCAGGCGGAGGAGGGGCAGCAGAGGCAGCAGTCCCGCCCGACGAGGGGCGCGAGCCGCCGCGGCCAAACGCCGCGGCCGACCCCCC
>OMKK01026609.1:2685-14737 GCA_900302305.1 Polymixia japonica
TAAAAGCTGGAGGCTTATCAAGACCTAGCTGAAAGAAGCGGCATTAGCAGAGCATTAACCACTCAGCCCATGTTTCCCACGGGACATAAAATGGATCCTTGTTTCACTGGGAAATCACCACCGCGATGCTGTTAGGAGCACTTTGCTGCAATCACATCAGATATTGATGAATATTGTTGCATGTTTTGGGGGTCTTGGGTTAGCGTGTCACAAAGGAAGCATACATCAAGGTATTCAGAATCGGAGTGGCCTCAGGAAATAGCTCGGAGGTGTATCACGCATTGCCGCCGAACACAGTTAATTAGCCAGTTTAGCGGCGCTACCGCTAAACTGGAATCCGTCTCAGTAACAGCACACCCCGAACAAAGCAGGCTGCCGGGAGCCTCGCGTTAGCTAGTTCGAGCTAGCTGGTAGTATTCTCTCTATAGTGGTCAGTGACATGACTGGAATGGCTATGGACTGTGTTGCTCAACTCAACACTGGCACTGTTGGCTCTCGCCATGCCGCAGCTGCGTGCTGAAGAGCAGCCAGATGTTTGAGATGGTGAAATCGGCCCAGTGAGCAGGAAACGGCTCTGCATGCCATAGGAATCCTCTTTGAAAACAGGAAGGGAACTTGTTCCCTGCTTATGGGCCTTTTCCTGTGGCATGACCGGAGGCAGGCCTTGTGTTTGACGGTTGCTGGGGAAAAGGTACTTATGGCTGTATGGAAATGGCCATTTATGGGTATAAACACACCAGGAGAGCTATGGGCATGTTTTACTAGGGAACCGCTGTTAGAAGAGCTAATGCAAAATAAAATTACTATAGATTGTGTGGTTTCTCGTGCGGCCTTGTTTATAATTCATGATGTCGTTTTCTCACCTACATAGTTCACGTTCTGCTTAATGTCACGGTAGCCTTGAAGTAAATTGTACGGCATCTCAAGTAAAATGGTGGAAAATCTGTGTTTTCACTGAATCCCCTGTGGCGCTTCACCTAGACCACAAAAACCTGAAAGTGAAGCATCTCTCATCTGCCTAAAAACAAAAAAAAAAGGTTTGGGTGGTGACATTTTCCTGGTTTACCTCCTTTTGTATAATAAATGACTAATTCTTTTAAACAAATAATTGAGTTTTTCTAGGTTTGTTCTCATGCTCACAGTGACCCCTGGTGTCTATAGGGTATGCTATTTCCGAGTCCCCGGCATTTGTTCTTTGAAATCTGTTAAAAAAAACTGATTTACATCGCCCCACTCCCACACACTCAAACTGTCTGCTATCCGGAAAATTAATTCTTGCCCCCAACCTCCTGACACGCACGTACACCAATCCACAGCAACGTGTCATCGTGGTTAAATACAACGTCTTGTCGCGTTTGGTGCAGAGTACAGTATGTGCAGTACATTAGATGTGGGATGAAACAGCAAGTGATGAGAGAGGGTGTTCCTGGCGCCAACGCTGTTTGGCCAATGTGAATATAAGTCTGTGTTACCACTAAATTAAACCCTTGGAGCTAGAATAGCAGCTTAGCGTACGGTACGCGCGGTTCACAGACGAGCCCTGTACAGTCTGGTGTGACAAGCTCAGAACAAGACTCTTATATGGTGGGAGGTCTTTCTCATCATCACCTCTCTACGCTTTCTTTTTCAGTTATGCCCAAGAGGTGCTGGGAAAAATGGCGGCAGTTCTTACTAATTGAAACAATGACACTCAGGCTCAAGGGTGAGAACAGGAAGGGCAAGTTACCGTGTTGATTTTGTGATTTTCACCCTCAAACGGGACAGAATACAGTTTTTGCTCTGCCTTCCTACTCTTGCTGTTATTTCATTACATGTTATTTAGAAACCGAGGGGGGAGGTTTTAATTGCGATGATGGGTATGCGACTCAGCGCACCGCAGCCTTGTGATATACTTTGCTTAGCACAATATGGCCAGCGAATTTAAATACACGCTTTCCTTTCTCAAGTCGGTTATCGGAGAGCTCGCTTCTCGTTCTGAAACCTATAGGAGTCGGTGTGGCGCGGGGGGGAACGGCTCTCGGGGTCCAGGGTGCCTTTGGTCCTCTTTCGGTAGATGTCTCTATTGTTAAGAGTGACGCGGCGGATGCGAGGCGACAGCGGCGTCAGGAGCTCTGTGAGCCGCGCGGCCACGGGTGATGTGATGTGACAGCTTGTCACCGCGATGTCGGTGACCTGCGGTACGGTCTGCAAGCGGCGTGGCCTAGCTGGTGCTGCGTCGACGGGGCCTCGCGTTTCCTGGGAACGCTCCGCCGCCACCCCGCCGGGAAGGGGGCGTCGCCGCAAACCCGACCCGGGGAACCGCGCGACCTCTGTCGCCGTACCTGAATAGAGAGACACGAGTGCGCGTCGTGAACGTCGAATGTCAAGCGAGATATTTAAATTATAGCGCTTAGCTTAATTTCAATTAACCCTAGCCCTAATCTTAGACAATCCTGAACAATTCTATCCAATCCAAAAACAGAGTAGATTTCCATGAATCTTAAAGGATTCGAACGCAGTGTAATATGAACCAAAAGGATCGATGTTTCTAAAATAGAATAGGTTACAAATACATCACACTCTTCTCAAGTACTGTATGTGTGACACATACTAATCCCACTTAGAATTGTTAGGCTGTGTAGTTATAAAGCTAGGTTCGTCAGCACCGACATGACCTAGTGTGCAGCAAACAGTGACTGTAGAGATAGCAGCGTTGCTTGTTCTTTGTATTTTTTTATTTTTTTTTCCGAGAGGGGCCCCACATATTTTCTTCTGTGGTCCACACATATTTTCAGAGCAGCTTCCTTCAGCCTCCTATAGCCTCAGGGATATCCCATTGAACTGAAGTCTGTTCAATTCCGAACAAAGGGGGATGTCATAACAACGACTGATTAGCATGCTAGCTTTAAAATCTGTGAATTTCTTGAGAATGGATAACCGACATTTGAATGTGAAATGCGTCCAATGGGAATTTCATTGTTTGGGGTCTCCTTTATTAAAAAAACAAGTTACTTCGCCGAAAGGTTAGGACCGAACTATAGTGACTAACCGTACAAAAAAAAAGAGGGGAGAAAAAATGCCTTCCGTAAACATAATGGATGATTTCTCTTCAAAGCGGCTCTTATCATCTCTTCCCATTTCCCAGAGGCTGCCATAAAGCTGCCTCTCTCGCTTTTCTCTGCCGCTGCTCATCCTTCTCTCCTGCCTTCTCTCTGGAGGGCAGCCTCAATCTAATACAACTGTGTCAGGAAGTGTGGGTATCCAAAGTGCTGATGAGCCAGAAGTAGCCCACCTCTGCAGTGTGCTGCTACATCCCAACACACGCCAGCCTGATTAGAGAAGCCAACCACAAACCCATACTCACATCCCTGCACAGCCCAGATGGCACATAAACCGCAGAAACAGAGAGAATATATATATATATATATATATATACACAAAGAATTCTACATAGGAATGCTATATATCTATTTAAAAATGTCATTACTTAGAGTTCATTATTAGTATTCAGTAAAATATTGATGATCCAGTCTATAAAAGTCTTATCGACCTACCACTATTCTTTTTACAAAGAACCATAAGGTATTATCGTTTTTCAGCCGTCGATCGAAGAATATGTGCCGCTGCCAAATAATGACGCTCTCGTTTTGGAGGGAAACAATATATTCATTCTCCTCACGCGCCGACGAACCCTGACCCTTTCGAGACTTTTTAAAATGCATATTATCGTCGCCTTGCTGCAACCACACTTACTCTACACGAGCCCCAGCAAAGCAAACAATAGTTTGTTTGCGTAGATTGTTGAAGTACTGTAAGTGCTACTTTACCCTTTGCTTGAAATAAAATCTACGCGAGGCTTTAAGTTAAAGTCGCCGTTTTGCTTTGAACTGGACCTAACAATAAAAAAAGAGGTTATCCTGTGGTTTGCTTTCATTTAGAAATGGTTTATGGTTTAATAACACACCACGTATTTTGATTGCAATTAAGTTCCTGAAATTTATTGATTTAATATAAACCACGTCTCTGTAGTATATGCCGTTAGCCTGAATCAAAGTAAACAATTTATATTTAAGTAAAAGTTTTACCGGAGAGACTTGTCAGATCTCCCTCTGTAACTTATGGACTATCCCAATGACCTGATTTGGCTGGAACCATGTTCACACCAGTGCTATTGCAAAGGCACATATTGTAGCTATCTCGCGCTCTGTTTTCCTACTCCCATACCAAATGATTAAATGATCATGTTAAGTGATATTCTTTGTTATTTATGCATCAAAAAATAGTATTGCGAATTCTTTGGCTTACACCTTTAGTTGCTGAGTGGAACCTCTTGAAAATCCTCTAATTCATTTGCGTTCCACAGTCGTTTAGCGTTGTACCAGGAGATAGCTACATTTACAGTATTATGACAGCTGATCACTGGCACAGGTCTGAGGGCTCTTGTTTCGTCTCTGGCAAAACAAAGCTAAAATCCCCTCTTACAACAGTCTGCAACCTGCAGAATCGCATAAATATTATGTCTCCCTAGGAACACAATAGTCATATTTATTTCTTTATTTTAGGGGATGTTTTTTTCCGAGTCGAGATGCCGAGAGGAAGGTTTCTCACTCTCTCAGGAGGAGATTACAACATGTTTAAGGGCTCTGGTGAACAGATTAAAGGTTGGTGAGCTGGGTCTCTTTGTTGAGCCACAATCTTATTCGCGCGAAAATACACACACGCGCACACCCACACACACGCGCGCACACGCACACACGCACGGGCAAACCCTTTTAACGCTCTCAACCAACCCCTTCCAACATCAGCCGCTCTGTGGGCTGTGCCACCGGACTGACAGATGGTACCAGGAGGCCTCGTGTTGTTGTCTCCGCGCTCCGTCCCTGTGACGGCTCACCCTGAGCCCCCCCCCCATCCACAGCGCTCAGCGTCAGCGCGCCGCTCCGCTCGACGCCAGGCGCCCTAGCAGGCAGCGCGGAGGCCGGCGTCCTCCCTCCCCAGCTCCCAGGAATAGATAGCCTCTGCTGACACGGCCAAGGTCAGGCCTCCGCTACGCCGGTTAAAGGGCATTCAAAGACGTGGGCTCGGGGAGGTTACCTTCAAAAAATGAAATCCATTGCAAATTACTGCTCGGCTGCGCGGAATTATTATCTGCAAGGCTGCGTGTCCACCGGGAACCTCTGTTGGACGCTTCGGTTTCTTTCTCTGTGTTTGTACTGGAAAGGATGGGTTGTGTGACAAACACTGATAGTTTAGGATTTGAGTCAAATCAGAGCAGACAGGACAGCCACAAGTTCATGTAATGTTCATGGATGGCTGTCACGATCAAGACACAAACCGCTACATGTTGTTTAAAGGATACCGTGACTTGTTCTGATTTGTTTCGGTTGCGAAAGGCGTAGACGGGAGATTTTATCTATTTTTAAGTCAAAATGAGATTCATGGAAGTCGTTTTGTCTATTTTCATTGCATACGCCCTAAAATTGTGCTTCACATGCTATAAGATGATGTAAACATTGATAGTTGGTGAAGAACGATCTTGTTCATCAAAACTGAACGGGAGTACGGTTTCATCTCCGTGATGATCTGTATGTTGTACATATATGTTCGAGTCTCTCGTTCAGCAGGAGTCACTTTCAAAGTGATCCAGAGCTTCTAAGCTCATTAAATGTTAATCGAAAAATCTATTTTCAGATCACTTGGAGATCTGTCAAGAGGATTTCAGGCCAGCTTGGAGGCCATTGCTTCTGTGTACCGTGCAAAAAAATGAACCGGATCATACTTAGATTTGCTGAACGTGATCATTTTCTAGTTTTTCGGTTAGTTTGGATATTATCGGTTCTAAATCTCAAATTAATTATGAACTTAAAGCTGCTATACGTACTTTTATGTTTTTAACATTATAATTACATTTCTGGTGATTGCATAGCGTAACGGCCACGGGAGGATGAAGCAATCGTGGTTCAGATCAGTTTTCTAGAAGCCTTGTGTTCACTATGTGTTCGTCTGCTAACCGGGCTGGATTTCGCGGGAAATGTGACGTCTCGCTTTAGGGCATATTAAAGTATGGCAATTTGACTTTACCTCCTCTGTGAACATGTTGGCATTTCGACAGACAAGACACCACACGACGACAGACAGCAGCGGTCCCACCGCACTCATGAATGCAAACAATCGCACGTCAGTTTGGCTTTGCGACTGTTGATAAATACCACTAGCAAACTCTAGAGGCCGCTATAAGTTACCTATAGTAGCTTTAAAATGAATAACTTTATTCATATAACATCTATAGTGGAGCCACAATATTTTTTTCAATACATAAAGAGGAGAGTAACAAAATAGATAAAGCCGAGAAAAAATAACAAGATAATCAAGAGTAAACAAGATGCCTGAATTTCAGTGACCAAAATCCCAACTGAACTAAGCCTTAGGGGGGTCAACAATGAATTTTTAAACTAAAAAACGCTGTAGCCTATAGTCCATTTTAAATGGCACAGATACAGTAGTGATGCAATCCAGTCTCACAGTGGCTCTTTGCAACATATCTACTGTCCTCCTACATTATTCATGGTGTATTTTCTCAGACACTGCCTCGAACCATCAGGAGCAGTCCTGGCTGTCCTCTGGCACTCCAGAAAAGAGCCCTGTGGAATGAGAGAAAGTGTGTATTCGCTCCACACACACTAGAGTGCCTGTCTTCATCTGCACTGAGAAAAACAGATGTCCAGTATTATGTGGAGACCTACGTTTAACAGTCTGGGTCTCCACGAAGACGAGTTAGACGGTTAGAGGCGCTCGGCGAAGCAGCCGCGCCGTCGACGTGCTCGTGGACGACATCCAAGTCAAAGTATCTGCATCTCTCAGCGATCCTTTGTATTTGTTCAGCATCATCCAGATAGACTGCCATTACATCACCAGACAAGATTTATTTTTCGGTACTGTATCCGTCTGGTGTCTGAGGGAGACGTTTCTTCTGAGGCTGGTTATCTTCTGGACAAATAAACTCTAACTTTGCAGTAGTTTTTCCTTTCTTTCTCAGGTCTCGTACTTTGCTGTTAAGTTGGAATGCACAGGGTGTCAGTTGGTATATTCTGTATATTCTACCCGTACGATACGAACCGTGACGTTATTTGTAAAACCCAGCTATAAACTGGTACAGGAGCGCAGTTATAACAGTGATCATTTTCTCTTCACACGCTCCTATTTTTAGTTCACCTTCATCGCCACATCGTCATCATCTGTATCGCTCCATTCAGTTCCGTTCGAAACGCACGCACGCACACACACACACACGCGCGCGCACACGCGCTCACAGGGGCCCCTAGCAGCGGAGGCCCCCGGTGAGTCACAGAGATATTCGTTCCTTGATTAAAATGTGACGACGTGTTTCAAAGCGCCTGAGCGAAGAGACCGCGAGCGGCAACAATGCGTGCATGAGCAGGGCAGAGACACACCGTGCTACAGCGATCACTCCCAACCCCGAGGCTATGAATCATCTTAATGTGATGTGTACCAGCAGGTGGAAATGACTCCAAATTGTTCCCACAGTGAAAACTGCAACACGCTGCCACCCCCTCTCCTGCGTTTAGGTTGGTGTAGGATCGGAGCCATTTTCTTTCTTTTCTGGTGTAACATTTAAGTAATGACCAGATAATCAGTCATTTTTATGTGTACACAGTGCCACTGAGCAGTAGGCCTGAGACTGGTGCAGGGTAAGCTGGGGGTTTTTTTTCTCAGTGAATTCTAGCTATTGACTATTCTGCTTCTTCCTGATGTTGAAAGGGAGAAAATTTGTTAGCATGATAATTATATGTGAAAGTATGATTCTTCTTTCTGCGGTAACCACAGGGGGATTTGGTGTGTTTTTTTTTTCTCGGCCTGTATTACTCACGTTGTGAGTCATGTCTGCGCGCTCATTAGCATAAACGAAGACTTGGGGTTAAAAGAAAAGAAAAGTCAGATATCTGCACCAGCATGTTAAGCGGAATCTTAAACACAAAGGAGAACTCCGCGATCTAACGACGCACAATGGAGGAAAATATAATTTATGCAAATGAGGAAAACAGACAAAGGCCCTGTTGTTTTCTCTGCGGTCTGTCGACTGTATCAGATTCCTAAATATGTTTTCGGCGAATCCGCTGTGCTCAAACTATATTTTATCAAATTGATTTTCCAAATGCTGTTCCAGCGTTTGCTCTTAGCACTGCGCGCCTAATGTAGAAATAGGTTTTTATAAAGTTGATCCGTCTAATGTGTAAAAGCTTTGCATGATATATCGTCTCTGTCAAGTTACTAAAGTGTTTTATTTGCATGCATCTCTTGCATGGTCTTGTTTAGTTATGGGATCATTTATGGTATGAGAATGCATTTCAGATTTTATTCTATTTTTGACCTTAACCCTGTAATAGATACTTGTATTACATGAAAACAAAGCCTATTAATAAAAGCAATCCTCAGTGGTTGGTCAAGTGAGCAGTGACTTCAAGCCTTGGAGCAAATTGTGAAATTGGATTAATTTACATGCTCGTCCTTTGAGCTGGGCGTACGGTTTTTTTTTGCAGCGATACTCAGAACTATCATGGTAATTTAAATTGGCTCACTACTTGAAAGACTGCTTTTCAGTGAAGGGTAATAATTATACATAGACGGCCTTGTTATCAAACATATTTCTTTAGGCCACTTTTGAATTGAATTTCAGAAGTCGTAGCCATTAAGTTGTTATTTTTTGGAAAAACGCTTTTATAGTGAATTAACGGGTTGAAGTAGAGGTTATCCAGTCAAGCACCTATTGAATCGGTTCTATTTTTGTTATTATATATCCGGGTACGTTGTACGGATGCATTTCTCAACTTTGTTATTGTGTCTCCGCAGCTTCAAGGGTCTTTGCGGAGGAAGATTGAGGGACATGCACCAGGACACGCTCCGAAGCAGAATGGCCTTTCCTGCGGCCTCTCTGGATCGGACTTCAAGCGCGTTCGCGTGGACACCGGCGGTCTGGGACACGGGCCCTGTGCTCACTTGAGCCAGTCTCAGTCTCTGCAAGGGTCCTCCGCCATGGGTAACAGTCTGCAGAGGAAGAACTACATAGTGCCCCATGGAGTGGGCTCAGACATATTCAACATGACCCTGAAAGAGATGAAGAAAGAGCCCATTGAGGTCCAGTCTTGCGGCCAGTCGTCCGCGGAGATGATTTTTGATTTCAAAGAGGAAGGCGGCGGTCAGATCGACCCGGAGCTCCAGGATCTGTTCGACGAGCTGACGAAGACGGTGCCCTCGCTGAACGACCTGGAGTTCGAGAAGATGCTGAAGCAGGACGACGCGTTCGGTTTGGACTTGGGTCGACCGAGTTCGGCGGGAGCGGCCGCCGGCCTGTGTTCCCCAATGGAGAAGCCCATAAAGACGGAGTACTCCCCGGATTTCAGCCAGACTCACGGCGGCTCCCCGCAGCTCCGATCGGCCTCGGCGGGCCCCTCTTTTACGTTGAGCGGCACGTCTCCCACCGCCTCTGCGCAGAAAGCTAACAGTCAGCCAGGGCACCCCAGAGCCATGCCCTGCTGGCCAGAAGTATCCCACGCAGAGCAGCTGAAGCAGATGGCGGCGAACCAGCAGCAGCCGAACTCCCTGCTCCACCACCACCACCACCACCAGACGTCGCCCGGGGTGTTGACCAGCTGGGCTCCCGCCATGAGCACCCACTCTTCCACCAGCGCCTTCCCCCAGGACAAGGTCTCCGGCCCGGCCCCGCTGAACCAGCAGAGGATCGGCCCCCAGAGCAAAGGTATCAACAACTGCCTCTTCAAGTCCAACGGGCTCAATGGCGCCAATCACTTGGACATGAAGGTGCTGAACACCAAGCCCACGTTGCACTTCAGCCCCAAAGCCCCCCACTCGGTCAGTCAGCCCATGCCGATCATGACGGGCTCGCTGAAGAAAACCTCGGTGCAGCAGCAGCAGCAACAGCAGCAGACGTCTTCGACGCCACAGAGTCAGCCCCATTCAGCTCTTCACTACCAGAACCCACAGATCCCCGCGTGTCTGCAGCCCAAGACTATTCCTCAGCACGGAGCAGGGCTCCACTTCAAATTGTCTCAACAACGACAGGTAAGGGTTCAGTATATTTCTTGCATATATGTAAGTACTGTCCCATGTGGTCGCGTTGCAAGGAAAGAAGAGAAGGTTATTGGGAAGTGTGCGTTTAATCTGCCGATGACAGATTAACAATTAAAATCCATAATGCCTCACAAAAATTGACATGAATGAATTGCACAGGTTTGACTCGTACTCTATATAAATAAAGTTGTATTATTATTATTATTATTATTATTATTATTATTATTATCATCATTATATTGGCTACAGAGTTTCAGTTTGATTAACAAGATTATCTACTGCTTTACAAAATCACCAGATTATTTTCCTCTCCCATTAATTTCCAGGACATGCTGAATGACTGCATAGTGTATTTTCTTACAAGATTTAATTGGACCCTTTTGGCAATCTGAAATAATATGGGACAGGCTCTCCTTTTTTTTTCTGCTGATGATGTAGTAACAGGATACACAGCTCAGTCAGGATGTCTGCTTTGGTCTCCTCCACATCAGTCGGGCTCCTCGCTTCGCTCTCGGCAGTCAACCTTCTGTCTGAAGCGGCGTGGAAGCGACGTGAAACTGTTTGCTTTGGGAGTTTACTGCTGTTATTCTAGCTCCTGTCTGCTCCTTCGCCGTTGCGACTCCCTTGAATATGAATTTCGCCCATAAGTGTTTTGACGATGACACAGATTGCCAGAGCGTGGTAGATTAACATGCAGGACTTCTAATTCTCCGCTTGTCATGGTGGCTCCCCATCAGGGCACAGATATGCACAGCGGGATTTGCTAATTGGAGGTTGTTAGCTACAAGGGACAAGTGGTGGAAAATGACAGTAATCTGCTTAGCCTGGTGCCGGAGGTCGAATGACTGATTTGTTATGATTGGAGAGATTTAGACCGTCCCCCCCCTCCTTCCTTTTCATTTTTGCACAAACAGTATCTCTGGCTGTCTTTGTGTGAAATGATAATGTGAACCACACAAGAGAGCTCTCGTAACCTGCGCAGATCAAGGGAGTTGCCTGGATGATCGGAGGGGAGGGGAGGGAGGTATACTGTACAGACGCTGAAGTAAACAAGGTATGATGACAAATACTCAACTGGGGCAACTGGGAACCTTCATGAGTGAAGGAAAATGTTCTCTAATCAAATGCATCGCAGAGATATAGATTATAAGCTAGTAAATACTAGAACCTTTCAATTTCCAACATGGTCTTCTATCCCCGAAGCCCTGCTCGACGTTACGTGGTCACATGACCTGATTCCATAATGCGTCGGATATTCCCTGTATAACCTAGAAATGTGATGTAGCTGTAATGCCTTGTACGGGCCGTATTTGTAACATAGGCTCTGACGGAAATAGTCGGGAAATATGTGTGCAATTCGACTTCGGTCGACATACTTGAAATTTGAAATGAAGACAAAAAAGATGTTAAATCACCAAAATAAAACAGAAACGGAACAACTGAAGTCGTGAGTCTTCGAGAAGACGTGAAATTGTAGAGAGCATTCACCGGGCAAAAAAATACGTGCTAAGCAGAACCATGCACCCTGTCTAGAAGCCTTTTTAGGGTTTAGGGCTTTTTTCAGGGTGTGTTATGCACTCTTCACAAGATACCTTTTGTAATGGACAATGCTTAGGTTTAGACAGCTTACCCAAGGATAATATGTTTGTTTGGACTAATATAATACGACCCATTAAGCTAGACATACGATAGCTTAGGAATTTTGGAGCAGAACGTAATAGAAACAGCGGCCAACCGACTTCTTCTTTTTAGAGTGCGTTTTTTTTTAAGAAAAAGGGCCGGTGATATCGTTGCGAGCGCTTGCCTCTCTCCAGTCAGCGGGGACGGGGTTAACCCGCCGGGCTAATGTGAAGGGGCGGCCTGGAGAAGTGAAAAAGAGTGGAGCCTCTTCCCACAGTGAATTGAATTAGTAATGCCATAGAAATAAACGTCCTGAAACGGTGCCCTGATACCCCTGCGAGCAGCA
>OMKK01026675.1:2585-13733 GCA_900302305.1 Polymixia japonica
CCATCTTCTCTCTGTCTCCTCCCATCTTGTGTCTGTCTCCTGTCATCTTCTCTCCTCCGGCCTCCCTCCCTCTCTCTCTTTCTCTCTCTCTATATCTGTCTCTCTCTCTCTCTCTCTCCCCACCTCTCCCCCCCTCTCTCTCTCTTTTCCTCCCTCTCTCTCTCTTTCCCTCCCTCTCTCTCCCTCCCTCCCTCCCTCTCTCTCTCTCAGGTCACTGTACCTCCACAAAGGAGTCTTTTGTGCTGGGCCGGCCCCCTTCCAGCCAGATGGGAGGACAGGACTCTTTCTCACAGTTCTCTGCTGTCCTCCTCGTCTCAGCATCCCCACCGTCAACCTCTTTTCTCCGGCTGAGCCCCGAGCAGCGGTCAGCCGGCCGTTCAGTCAGCACCCTGCTGTGAGGTGCTGCGGGGACAGCGCAGCAGGTGTGTGTGTGTGCGTGTGTGTGTGTGAGTGAGGGGCTGTTTTACAATGCCTTCACTGCTGAAGCCCGGCCAAAGCTCTGACCTATGAACCTTTTTTTGACCAGTGATTTAGCAGGAGGCTGTGTGTGTGTGTGTGTGTGTGTGTGTGTGTGTGTGTGTGTGTTGGTGGGGGGTCTGTTATGCGTGTGCAGATGGCCGGTCTTGATGAATTGAGCCTGTTACTTGTCTTCTGTGTCCCTCGTCACTGTCCCTTCAATTAGTTCTGCTACAGCACACACACACACCAAATGTGTGTCCCCACTGGCCTCGAATCAAATCCTCTCTCTCTCTCTCTCCTGTGTCCCCGACTGTCTCTGTGTCTCCTGCTGTCTGCAGTGAAAACGCTAAGGTCAGCAGCAACCAGCTCTCCTTTACACAAATCTAGGAAAGCATGAAGCATGATGGGACCTGAAGGCAGCACCATTCTGTCACACAGACACACACAATCCACCAAACAGCAGCTCCACTGTCTACACACAGCTACTCACACGCTTCAGAGCCAGAAGACCACCACACCATGTGTCATAACTCGCATGGAAAATATTCCAACTGAAATGTCTCTTCATTAGGTGGAAGGGCCCCTAACACGGCACTTAGACTACATGACGCTAATTCTCTGCGGAAACCAATACTAATGACTTCTATTGAAACACCAATCACCATGTGATACTAAAACTCTCCACTGAAACTAATAATAATGGCAGTCTGTTCAAACAGCAATTTTTATTGATTAATTATCTTATTTTACAATATATACTGTTTGTCATGTCTAACGTTATATCGTCCATATTATTACTATATATTATATATTATGTCGAACAATCGCTTTTTACCAAAAAGATTCATTTGAAAAAAGTCCCAAAACCATCACGTCACCTTTTGGAATGGTATTCCAAACGTCGCGACGTTGCCGTGGCAACAGACCCCCGAATCAGATCGTTTCGAACACTCGACAGCATTGACGACGTACGCGGTACAATTTTGTTGTGACGGCACCCCTGGAGCAGAGAGATGGAACCAGAACAACCTCACTAACTGCCCTCCTGTCGCACTGCATGCAGACCATGTGGCACTAAAACCATCCATTGAAATTCTGTTAGGAAGGGTGGGTAGGATACACACACACCTTACTGAACATCAAATTTAAGGACTTTGTCATGACTTTCAAGGCTAATTCAAGGACTCAAGACGGCCTGATGAATTAGGGTTCACCACCATGTAAACACTATAGAATTAAGTAGAAAGTCTTAAACGTAGATGGACATTTTTTTTAGCACTTTTTCTCCTCAGCTTAGTCGCACCGTGAGCGAGAGGTCGGTAACGTTAGATACGAGCTCTGACATCCAGATCAAACTAGAACATTGAACCGCCTAGACCTATTCTATTAGTCCACATAGGCAGTTCTACTTTTCCAGAAAGTTTTTGCTGTAGATTCAAGCACTTTCAATCATTTATGTCTGTTTTCAAAAACTATCAAGGCCTTTTTTTTCTTTTTTTTTTCAAATTCACAAACTTTTAAGGATTTTAAAGGCCTGTGGGAGCCCTGACACACACACACACACACACACAGAGTACCTACCAGCAGGTGAGGATGCTGGCGGAGGTGAAGAGGATGATGGGTACTGGGTAGGAAGCACACAGCAGCCCGTGGCGGTAGAAGGCCGCCGAGATCTTCTCTCTGAGACGCTCACGCAGCGTCATCCTGGGGGGCGGGGTCAGCTGCCGGCCATCGGGGGGCGCTGGGAGGCCGAGCGCTGGGCGCCGCGGGGCATCCAGGGACCTGGCAGAGTGATACAAGTTTCAAAACATAACCCGATAGGCCGGGTACATACAAGATGGCCGACTCCTAGGATGATTTCATGAGGTCCTCCCGGTCCTTCCAACAGTGCAATCCTAACACAGGGTTTTGGATTACAATAAACTGGATGGATTTTAGTTATTTCTTTGGGGAAATTAGGTTTTTGCAGCAGCTAAGAATAGAAAACGGCAAAGAAGTAATAGTGTATAAAAGTATTACAGCTAAGGTTAAAGGTTTGTTCAAACTCGTTCCCTCTGTCCAAACTGGGGAGAGTACATGTTATGGTCTCTCAGTGATACTGCCAAGCCAAAGTTTAGCAGCAAAAAGTGGGCGGTGCCACACTAAAGGCTGAGCACTCATTGGTTGGTTTCGCTGCCAGGTCAGTCAGAGGGGAGGGGTCAACGTTGACACAACACCTGGATTAGACACATGCTACTCCTGTTGGTACTGTGTTGCAGTGTGTTTTTCCTTGGAGCAAACTCACGCAGGGCTCACATGCTAGTCGTCAGTGAAACACAGAGCTTATTCACCAGCTCAGAAGGTGTGGACACATTCCTCACGCAGGAAACATGCAACGCTTGCAGAGTGACTAGACAGACGTCTACACATGTTAATATCCCACCAATCACACCCAGGAAAGCACACACAACCACCTTCCCTGGTGGTGACAATGGCACCTTTGTTACAGGACAATGAGTCATTTCCACCTCGATTTAGGTGGAAAACAGAGAGGATGATCCTGAAGACAGAGGACCTTTGCCACACAATAACGCCTAGTCTGGGGATGATATTATTTCCTGCAATATTAGATAGCAACAATAACTGATGCCACGTAATCTCACTCCAACACCTTCTATAGAGAGCCTCAGTTGAGAGGTTACAGTGCCTTTATGCTGCAAGCAGCTCAAACCAGTTCCCACAACTGCATTCATTTTCTACCAGCAGAAGAACCCAACCAATTTGGACTACAGTCACATTGCTTCTTCATTGGTCAACAGCTACACTGTTGGGCAATGTCTCCCATCAGCAGCTAATCATGTACTGGCATTGATAAATGTCCCGCCTATTACTGCAAGACCATTGGTGCTACAGACAGGGATCGATGTATTCATGTCTAATTATACCAAGGTGTCTGCAGTTTTCAGCAATAGGCTTTTTAAGACCTTTTTCCATGCCAGTTAGAATCAGTTAGAAGATCAATTTTGCAAATGAAATAAACATCAAAATGAAAACAAATGTAGACCTACCAAAATGTAGGTCATCGGAAAACAAGCCTTCTATGAACACATGAAATACCTCGTAAACCAAATTTAAAAACTTCCAATATTTAACTGTATTCAACACCTTTAAAAGACCTTGGGAGAGAAGAAGACCATTTAAGACACTGGGACTTTTCCAGGTCCGGCAGGCACCCTGTATACTGACTGTTCTAACCTCCCTCGTGATGTCAGTGAGCACCACTACACTGTTTGTTTACCTTGCCAAAAACAACTCAGCTCTGTCACACAGACAGTCTCCACACTGTACAACCACGACTAGCCTACAAGCCTGGCTGTGTTCCGCAACCCTACCTGTTTGGGGGAGGCCAGGCTAGCTCTCTGGATCCGGGCCGTTTACGTCCCCTGAATGCAGCGGCGCTGGCCGTTTTGAGTTTGACGGGTGAGAGTGCTTTTTGGTTTGTGTACAGCTCCCTTTTGCCCTTGGAGGCAAGCAGAGACTGAAGCTGCTGGGATCTGCCCCCCGGGAATGACGGAAACATTCCCCGGGTGGAATCCACCTCGGGACGCTCTTGATCTGTCACTAAAAATACCCTATACAGTAAACACGGCAGCGTCCCAGCGTGCTGACACAATGGCTACTGCAAAAGTCAAAAGAAAGCTTTGAGGTGAACTCTCTGGGAAGGAGACTCTCTCTCTCTGGGGATGGTGCACTGGGCTCTCAGATAGCTTCTGCTCCATCTTCTCTAGCGAAGGGAAAACCCTTGATGGCTGCCTCCGCCTCTTCGCTGCCTGTCTGGTGTGTTGCGTGCAGGGTTATGTGGGTACAGCAGTCAGGCCTGATTTGGCAGGTGCTCAGGAGCGTCTCCGTCAGTGAGCTAATCCGGGATTGAGCTGATCGGAAATTTAACAAGCAGGGCTCAGGCCCTATGCCCCCCCCCGTCGCCGCTTTCGTTTCTATGTACACTGCTTGCTGTCCGTCCCTGCACATGGCGGTGTGCTTTGAAATTCAGTTCCAGTCAAAACCAAAGCGCCACAACCAGGGTTAAGAATTTACATCAGCCACCAGCCAAATGCTGAGAAATTGCTGGCTGCTGCTGTGGGATTAACCAGCCACTGTGGCTGGGAAATTAAAAAGTAAGATTTCTGCTTTTACCACAACAAACTAAAGACTGTGCTGGCATTAACCTGGAAAACTCCACATTTCAAGAATGCTGTGCTTTTGTGCATACATGCCAGGTACCCAACAACCTAAAAGTGAACCTTCTACCACGTGAAATGCCTACATAGCTTCTGATATAGGCTACATAACAGAATAAGTCTTGCACATGGACCCTAAATTAAATTATGGTGATCATTGTGGGTCTATGCAGCTTAATTAAATAGCCTGCAGATTAAGGTAGGTTTTAAGGTCACATATCTACGATATCACTTTGAGGAAAGAGCTGCATTGAGCTTGTGGAGGAATAGCATTTTCCATTCTCCAGGATCCCCAAAAACTAGCCTGATATATTTGCAATATCATACTCTGAAATGGGGCCTGGACAATTATGCATGCAAAAAAGCTGGCTTACCTCTTCTCAACACTTCCTAAAATCCCCAACTTGAAGGCATCTCCAGGGCCTATAGATTCCATGGCCACGGATTTTTCCGTAGCATACAATGCATTTACAATGTCTTAATAAATACCTTCCCACAAATAATCACCCAAAGACTGCACAAGAACACAGGAGTCCAGAGATGTTTAGGCTACATCCATACTAGTCATGTAGCATGACTGCATCAAAATTCAACTGCACGTGTCCATAATGTGGAATCCCGTTTCCCTGATCTGTGAAGCACATACGCCTCATCATGACTGTAGGGACAAGCTCAGTGTAGAGGAAGGGGCTGTGGGCTTATTGCAACACAATCTTTTACAACTCTATCTGACGACAAAAGGGGCATAACAGCTTGTCAATCAGTAACCATTATCAAATCATTAATAACGCATAGCAACTCTGAGGGATTAATAATACAACAGAAAAATAGTTTTGACAGGTAGCCCAGTTTATAGGTGTATAATCATTCTTTTTCCCAATAATATCACCATTCAAGGGGAACAAAAGAGAAGGGAAGAGAAGGAAGGTGAGAGAAGGAAGGAAGAACTAAAAAAAACAAAGTAATTGAAGCCAGAGTTTTCAAATAGTTACTTCTACAATGATAATTGCTGAGTAGACCAGAATAGAGACGAAATCAGAATCTTTCTTTAGGGGGTGGTGCAGAAATCTGCTTTTAGATGGCGAAAAAACAAAAACCCCACAACAAGCAACGAAAATGACCAAACCAATTCACAACAAAGCATCCCAAGTCCCTCATCTATCTGAAGACACCTAACACATGCAGGGGGGGATGAGGTGATGCAACCCTGTCGCAACATCACCTGCCAAGAGGAAGATAACACATGCAAACAGCAGTCCAGCTCATGGCGGCACCCCGTCATCCCAATACAAGTATAAAACACAAATGAAGCGTGCAAGCTGGCTGCATGTTTGCACCGCTGGTCCCTCCACTAACGTTGCTGTCTAGCTGGGTAGGATAGCTAGCTAAGCGACCTGTCAAGTACAGGACAGTAGGCTAACATCAGCTAGCAGCGCCATGGCACCGGAGGACCTGCCAACACTAGCCAGCTGTATTAGTTTGACTAAATGAACCCAGTTAACTAAGTTCAAAACAACTTAACAGTGTTAAATAGCAAACCCGATGACCAAGAGTTTAAATGGAAAATGTCTACCATGGCTAAACTACAACCACGAGGCTGCTAATGCTAATGCTAGTGGAACTTAGCAGGTAATGATAAATCCCATTAGCGTTAGCATTAGCTGAGTGAGCTGTGGTGTGTCTGGTCAGTTCCCGATTATATCTCTGGTTGTGTTTGAGGCCCCCGGGGGGCTAGTGAAGCCATGACAGCAGGTTCTGTAGAGTATCCTGAGTTGGCTGGATACTCCAGTACTCCCAGTACTCCCATGCTCTCCACAACACAGCTAACTTCTGCTAGGTAGCTAATAATTCTGTTGGACTAGCTAGGTAGCAGCTAATGTACACACATACACACACACACTTGCCTGGACAGATTTTACTTGGTTCACACGGAGATCCCAGTATGTAGTCTTTGTTGTCGTCCTCTTGGATAAATTGACGGGCAACCGCCGTATTTTTGTTTATTTATGTACAAGTTGACATGTTAGAGCTGCTTACAGACTGCTGTCAAACCTCCACCTCGACCTCTCATGCTGCCTTCCAGTCATGTGGGAAAGTCGGGAATTCCCATTTGTGGAGGTCAGAATTACAACCTCTGTGGATTCCAGTGGTCCAGCAATCGTATGAGCGACTTAACATTTCAAATTTGTGTTTAACCAATTACCACGTAGGCGTTTTAAAGAGTTTAAAGTTATTCAATGCTGAGCTTAGTTCTATTCTAAAGATGATAAACGTATTTAAAGTAATGCCAGAATATGCTGCCATGTTGATCGGTAAAGTTGTGGTTGTGAAACTTTGGACCAGTTTCCTACTTGGAATTCTTGAATGGCCGTTCCATTGCATTATACCAATTAGGAACCGGAATTTCCGACTTGAATTGAACGCAGCATCACCCTTCAATTTGGAGGGAAAAAGTGATATAGCGACATCTAGTGTGAAAACTAAGATTATGAAAAGTTGTCACAACACTATTCGCATTTACTTTTTATTCAATCAGCAATATTTACAGCGATAATGTTATAACATATTTCGGTGAAATTAAATATTTTATTTGTTATCAGTCTGGCAAACCTCTGCCAAGGATTCCTGTGACCAATGATACTTTGTTAATTGGTCTAGGATTAAATTTCCGTTAAAATACAACCCATGTGGCAAAACCGCGCCCATTGTCTTATTCCATGATCATGAGAAGGGATACAACTTTTATTGACATAATGTTGTCAGTAGCCAAATTTTGACTCATCCTAGCAATGAGATATTGACATTAGTAATTCCTGTAGTTCCACCTTCAGCAGACAAGGTAGTTGGGGCAACCAGGCGGATGCCCCTGCAGTTAGGCGTTCCAGAGAGTCTAAGGTCCAGGGTGAGATATTAACTTAACTGCTAAATTCTGGTGAATTTTGGCTGTGGCTTGTAAGTTTGTCCAGCTTACCCGCCACTTAACATAATTTGGATATACTACTATGTCAGAAACATCTATTTGACTAATAAAACACTAAAAGTGGCAGATGATTTGTGGGGTGCGACATTGGCCAATGGTCAAAGAGGTCTTCTTTTATGCCCTGCTAACCTGTCCCACGAAGAAGCAGTAAACCAGGAAGTTGAACGGTACGACTAGAGAACAGCGCTGGATGTCCCACGGGCAAAGAAGGCCGCTCCTTTATCATGGAGCTTGTACTGGAAGAGTTTCTTCTGAGTCTGCTGCACGTCACCTTGTCTCCTCCTCCAACAAACCTCCACCTGAAAACCAACCAATACAAACACACATCGTTTTATGGCAGAATTTCAGTATCTCTGTTTGTCAAGTGCCTTACGCTGTTCCTTTGCATTGTATGTGAGCTACTGTTGTATTTGTACCCTGTGAATGACAATGCAATGTGTAGTTTCTCAGGTGGTTGCATGTCTCTGTATCAATGCCTCCAAGACAATTTCCTGTACATCCATGTTTCTTCAATATTACACATTTTCTATTAATTTTCTACCATTGCATGAACACATATTACACACACCACACACTACACACACACCTGTCCATGGATATCCCTGCAGTAGCCAGTGGGTAGACCCTGTACATGGAGTGTGAGGCTACACTGGTGGGTCAGGCCTTTGAGGAGCCTCTCTGAGCCTTCATCATCATCATCATCTTCCTCTTCCTCACAGCGCACCAGCATCACCATGTTCCCCTGCAGTCCAAGTAAAAGTATGGTTATGATATGCTAGCGATCCCAGCCAACTCAGACCGTCAGTATATAACAAAGCAATTGATGAAATTTTGGTCAGAGAGGATCGTTGTGATGGGAAATGAGGTCCAGCTGGAAAATAGCCAGAATTATCCTTTAAGCAATATGTAGGAATTAAAATAGCAGGAACAGAACTGCAATTTAGATCAGGATTTAGATGAAGTGTAAAGATGTGACTTACACCATTGAGGAAAAGAGACTCTTATATCCAATTTATTAAAATTAGCGTCAAAAAGACATAACTGTCAATTTTAGCGAGTGAGTGAATGAGTGAGTGAGAGAGTGAGAGCATGAGTGAGAGTGAGAGAGCGAGTGAGAGAGAGTGAAAGTGAGTGAGAGTGAGTGAGTGAGTGAGTGAGAGCATGAGTGAGAGTGAGTGAGTGAGAGTGAGTGAGTGAGTGAGTGAGTATACGAGCACATGAGCGTATGAAAAAGGAGACAGAGACATGGTGTTACAGAGTGAATCCAACCTGTAGCTGGGAGCAGACGATGGCCCTGCAGTAGTGGCTGAAGTCCAGTACCGCGCTGACGCTCACCCCCAGACTCAGGAGGACAGTGAGGTCATCCACTAACAGTACCGCGGGTCCGCATTCGTCAAGCCCGCCTCCCCCAGAACCGCTCACGCTGTCCCGGACAAACTCATACAGACCCTGCAAGCCAACAGAGGGATCTCTGAAACAGAGGAGGAAGGGGGAGGGAGGTGGAGACAAGAGAGAGGATGGGAGGTGAGATTAAAACAAACTTAAGGTGTTTATGAAAACATCTCACTTTAAAACAGTCAATAAAAGACAACATGCAGGTTAAACAATTATTGATTAAACCGCTGGCACCTGAGGTGATCTAGCGTTCGGCTCCCTGTGTTTGACGCCTTATGAAGTAAAACATCCAGAGATTCCTTCAGTCCCTCCAGGAATACCAGCTGCCCCTTTTCCTTCGCCTGGGCCAGACTCACGCCCTGGAAACACACCGTTCAGATGAACACACGCATGCACACACAGTAATGTCAAATGATACTCCAAATATATAGTGGATGCATTTATCCAGTAAAAAGCTATGTACAAATTGAATAATAGCTACATAGACAGAGTTGTCCTTTTTGACTGCAATGATAGCCAAGTAGAAATCTTATTCTTCAACTGGCTGCACTGTAGTTCACATAACGCGAAAATGTCACTTTTCACATCATCTTGCCTTTAAAATTATACTTTCCCATCTTAATCTAGGTAAATAAAGCCACACAACCATGTACACAGTGACGAAACACAATACCAGACAAATTATTACGCTGTAGACCAGGGGTGGGCAATCATGTGCCATGGAGGCCAAGAGGCTGCAGGTTTTCATTCCAACCAAACACTACACCAGGTGATTTCACTGATTGGCACCTTTGACAAGAGAGGAGGGGCTAATCAGTGAAATCACCTGGTGTAGTGTTTGGTTGGAATGAAAACCTGCAGCCTCTTGGCCTCCATGGTACATGACTGCCCGCCCCTGGTGTAGACTCACCAGTCTTTGACTGACTGCACTGTAGTGACTGAAAGACTGAGCAAGACCCAGGAAGCACACCTTGCAACCCGCTGAAACACATAATACAAACCATAACAGTAAGACAGTCTCTGTGGTTTAGACCTGGTCTGTTTGCAACACACTGTCAATATTAACAACTCACCTCGCAGATAAAATGATAGGAAGTGATGAATAAGGAAAGAGGCATCAGCCTGTCTGTCAGAGATCAAGATAAACTCTCCCTGTAAGACAGTGTTAATCACAATCACTACAATCAGCACTACATTAACTATATAGAAATCTTGGTGGCATTAGAGTTTCGCAGAATATACTGACAAGAAGTGTACATACAGTGCAAGACGGTATCCTCAACATCAACATTCAACAACCAAAGCAACAATCACAACATCTATCAATATAATCGATGCATACAATCCTCACCTGTTTGAAGCTGTCGGGACTCGTGTTTAATATAGTGTTGAGTTCTGTGAACATGATGTCAGTGTGTGTAATAGTAACAATGTAACCGAATAAAGGCTCCAACACTGACGACTTAACTGCAAAATACGCTTCTTCTGAATCCCTTGCGATTTCAGTTGTTCAAAAAAATGAAGTTGGAGATTTTTAGATATTGCACTTTAGTGCTTGTCAGGTCGTTTTGTCTCTGCTGTGTAACTAATTAACATCAACTAGCACACTTGCACGTCCACTTCTTCTTCGATTGTATCTCCTTCCTAGTCGAGTTTCACATCCTGCCACCTGCTGGTAGGATTATATTAGTGTGTGGAGGAATGAGGCCTGGAAAACAAGGGTTGGCACCCATACTACGCAAGGCCGTAGCTACCATTGAGGACACCGAGGTCATGTCCTCAGTATTTTTTTTTTTATGGTTTCATAGGAACCTATATAATATAGCGTCAAAGCGTCAAAGCGGTTGATATTCCAGAGCCTATAGGTTCCTATGCTGGTTTGGAATGTGATACATGTATCATACATATTCATATTCCACACCTCACCGACACCCCACACATCAACTAGTCAAATGGAACCTATAGTCCTATAGTCCTATAGTCAAATGGAACCTTGACGCTATATTATATATATTTCCTATGCTGGTTTGGAATATGAATATGAATATGTATGATACATGTATACATGTATCACATTCCAAACCACCTATATAATAT
>OMKK01026678.1:6197-16488 GCA_900302305.1 Polymixia japonica
ACTATTGTGAGCAGATTACCCTTAAAGTATCTCTATAGAATATTTGTGTAATTTCAGCCTCTAGTAGTTAAAGTGGCGCTGTGGATAAGTGGTGGGTCCCCGTGTTGCAGTCAGCGTGTGTCAGCTGCCCAATGCACATTCAGGTGAAGGCCGTCAATCGAGTCACGAGCCAACAGCCAGGAGGTTTAAAACATACTGACGTGTTCCCCAACATCCTGTCCAGTCTCCAAAATAGGAAACAAAAACCTCCTATTTGCATCATACTTCTTGAAGGACTCACAGAAAAGAACTTGATTTAAAATGTGAGCTCTCCTTCAGACCATCCATTGTTTCATAACTCACTCACATTCGGTTCAAGTGGGATGACACTTGTGTGAAACAACCTGACATTGTGTCATGGTGAATCTATGAGTAACTTAATAATATTTAAGAAATCAAAGAACAATGCAAACTTTAACAGCCATACAAAAACAGTTAATAGTTTTGCATTTGAATAGTGATCTCATTAAATGTCCTTGAATATTATCAATTTAGTCTTCCTGGAACATTGAAAACTCATCTGACATGACCTGACATGGAATGTACATATTTATCAATCCAAAACATTGATGCGAAAACCAACAAATAAAAATTGAGCATAGTGTTATTTCAGGCAGGTCACGAAGTCAAGCTCTACCAGCCAGTCAGATGATCGCTCAGCTGTAAGCTTATATAGCAACTGTAGGTATATGTAAGCAAGCTACCCTGCATTTATCAGCTAATGGCTTGGCTGTTTTATAAGAGGGGGGGCAGGGAGGCCTCAGAACAGAGCCATACTGGCAAACATACAGTATATGTAAGGCAAAAATGTATGCAATAAAATGCTTATTTTTGATGAAGTGGTCCTGACTGAAATAAAAACATTGGCAGAGAACAGAGGCTTCTGAAAGATTGCATTGACTCCACTGTGACCAGTGTGTTTGTCTCTACTGTGACCAGTGTGTTTGTCTCTACTGTGACCAGTGTGTTTGTCTCTACTGTGACCAGTGTGTTTGTCTCCACTGTGACCAGTGTGTTTGTCTCCACTGTGACCAGTGTGTTTGTCTCCACTGTGACCAGTGTGTTTGTCTCCACTGTGACCAGTGTGTTTGTCTCTACTGTGACCAGTCTGTTTGTCTCTACTGTGACCAGTGTGTTTGTCTCTACTGTGACCAGTGTGTTTGTCTCCACTGTGACCAGTGTGTTTGTCTCTACTGTGACCAGTGTGTTTGTCTCTACTGTGACCAGTGTGTTTGTCTCCACTGTGACCAGTGTGTTTGTCTCTACTGTGACCAGTGTGTTTGTCTCTACTGTGACCAGTCTGTTTGTCTCTACTGTGACCAGTGTGTTTGTGTCTCTACTGTGACCAGTCTGTTTGTCTCCACTGTGACCAGTGTGTTTGTCTCTACTGTGACCAGTGTGTTTGTCTCTACTGTGACCAGTGTGTTTGTCTCCACTGTGACCAGTGTGTTTGTCTCTACTGTGACCAGTGTGTTTGTCTCCACTGTGACCAGTGTGTTTGTCTCTACTGTGACCAGTGTGTTTGTCTCTACTGTGACCAGTGTGTTTGTCTCCACTGTGACCAGTGTGTTTGTCTCCACCGTGACCAGTCTGTTGGTCACACTTTCCTTAGGCTAGGAAACACAGCATGACATGACAGACTGTGACTTTTGCAGTGACTCTACCAGAATATACAGCGCTCCTTCATATGAAATCACACTACACTTGATAAGGTTTATCATATCCAAAATTGGAATTGTCACATACTGTACATAACACATACAAGAAGCATGTCTCGGTAACATCACACTGCGATATGACGAGTAGCGAGTACAAATGACAAGGTGACACAGCACTAACTGACCCACACAGTCTGAGCACAGCAAGAGACGTACAGCGAGGACATACGTTTAGACAAAACACTATACATACACCCCCCTACACTCCCCTCTGTCGGAGAGCTAGTTGTTATTCTGAAGTGCAAAGTTTCTCCCGAGGCTTTCTGAGGTGAGGAGCTTATTTAGGTTGTCGGTAATGTTTTCCCCCGTAAGGCAGAGATAGCAAACACTGATGTTTGCTCACAGAGCATGACCCTCTCTCACACCTCGCAGTGAACAGTTTGTGCTGCCTCCCCTCCCCCGCCAACCCCGCCAAGTGAGGAGAAAGACTAATCCTAAAATCTCACTTTCTCCAGGTGTTTCGTCTGTCTTGATACACCTGCGATACGGCCCTTATCGCAGGTCTGCTGTCCTATCAGCTTCCCTGCATCTGTTTAAAACCTATTTTGTTTTGGGATCAGGCTGCATTCACCTCTGGGAGCCATCCATATCAGCATGAAAGGCCACGGTCACGGCGTAGGAACGCTTGTTGACTCAGAGGAGAACCTGCTGAGATACCATTATTCACACCATCCTGGGTATCGTATCATGTTATCCAGGAGCTGATGGAAAAGATAGCAAATCATAATACCGCCTTGCTAAAAATGTATTGTCTTACACCGGCAGCTACGGGGCGATTTACCCCGTAGGGATGAAAGTGAGGTTAGAATTCCTAACTTTAAACCTTTCGATGATAATCTCTTAACGTTTATACAGATGAACATAACATTTCCTATTTAGTAGATGCTTTTTCCAGAGCACTTTACACTAGCATGATATTTTTGGTTGGGGTGGACCCAGTGGGAAACAACCTCGTAACGGTGACAGAGTAAGAACCGGGCTCTGCTCAAGAACTTATAAAGACTCACTTCGATTCCAGCTGCAGTGTTTTTTCTGGAATCTGTTTTTCTCTCTCTGTCTATTTTCTTTGTTTTTATATCCGTGGGTTTCTGATTGGATGAAACAGCATCAGCCCTGAGATGGCCGGGGCCGTCGTCCACAGGCCAAAACACAAGATAGGCCCAATCCCTTTGTGTCTATCGCTATATTCTCCTGTGGACCAACCAAGGAACAGCTTCCTCTGTGTCTCCTGACACTCAGTCTCATTTGGCTTAAATATTTTCCTTTGCCAAAGTCCAACATCTTGAATCGGCGTCCATGTCACGCCCCTTGGCTTTGTGCTCAGCAAGACACTTCTGTACCTTTACCGGTTAGACACCTTGTTTTGAAACCAACGCAGATGTGCACCAGCTGTGCAGATTGTTTTTATTGGAGGTTAGGATTCTTTTTTCCTTTGGCATCTCTTGTTTGTAGCTTTTGATCATTTAATATTGACCTTTTTATTTTATATGTCTGCTTGATGTAATGCTATACAATACATTCAATCACTCATTACAATTACAAGCTGATTACAAGCAAGCAATCAAAATCTGTGGTGAATTATGTTTGGAAAGCAGTCTTCCCAACCTTGCAGGTGAATATACATAGTATGTTAGTTATATTTCTTCCAAAACCAGACCTGAGTGTTGATCTCAGCTGGTTCTCTCGTTAAGTATGCCATCACATGGACATCATTCAGATAGTCAAGCCAAAGTGCAATAAAACTAATTGAAATAAACTGTCTGCACAGTTCCAAGCAGCATAATGACTTTGAATCTGTTCTGCATCAAGTCACATCAAAGACAGAGACGGACAGTGTGACTGTCAGATCAGGCTGCAGCCTCCTGCACATCCAGTTAACCGGTGTCCTTTGGCCTGTAAAGGCTGTACTCTAGCGGCCTGTGAGAAACCTTCCTAGCTGTGAGTTACGGTAAGGCCAAACTGGAACCTGAAACAGAGGGCTCGTAAAAAGTCATTAACCGTGACCGTCGTCACGGCAACAATGAAACAAAAATACTATCAGCTGCCATTTGTCACACAGCACGTCCGTTGCTTTTACAAGAGTTCTGCGAAGCTCTGTTTGAAGGCACTTGTGGTCCAAATATTAGTGTTTTAGATGGAATACGTATCTTTGAGAGGATCTTTCTAAACTGTGCGTCGACACTATCTCCTCTCACGCTTCAACAACAGAGAACACTCAAGGTAAAAGGTGAATTAATCAAATTCAGAGGGGAGGCAAAATGTGAGCCTTAAAAATGATAAAGGTCAGGAATTCTGCTGGGCAGCAATAGCTCGCTGGAGGGGCACCAGCTCTGTGCCAGTAGGACTTGTAGATTACAGTAGAAAGGGCTTTTCATGCTAAGCCATTGATTTACTACCCTGCCTTTAACCATATTATTGTGTATGCAGGTAAGCCTATTTCCCTGCAACCCACCATTTACACCCCAGGTGGATAAACTCCGCAGGTATCTGGAGTATTTGTCACAGTAATGGGGCATGTAAAGGCTCGGTTTAGAAACCACGCTCTCCTCAAACCTGCTTCTGGCTGAACCTCTGCACAGAATTGTTCAGCGTTCTTTCGTGTGTTGTTTTTCGTTGTTTCCTTGTTGTTTTCTCCTCTAGTGTCCCGCAAAGACGCGAACCAGCAGGAGAACCGCACGGCATGATGGGTAATCCTCGTAGCTGAGGGTGTTTGTGGGTATTCGCGCGCGTGCCGTTCAGTGCAGAGCACGATGTGCAGCAGAGCCGGAGACACTTTCCTGCTCAGTGCAAAGCAAATATTTGAAAAATGCCAATGGTCCAGTCTGTTATTCAGGATCATTTGGGAAGTGATTAGAGAGAATGAACAGCCATTAGTAACATAACGGTGGCTGGAAAACAAAACAATGGGAAAGGAAGAAAGGAAGCTTAAGATCGCATGTGGTCTCCATCTGCTCCTTGTTTGTGGATTTGCGTCCAGAGTGGCACATGAAACAACAACACAGACAGACAGAGGACAGATGACTCAGTAGACACACGTCAGGGCTGCTGAGCAGGAGTCGAGCTCCATTTTGAACATCCCACTGGTGTTTACTGGAAGACGCTAGGAATGTAAAGAATGTCTGCTGTCTGAGTTTGTCCCTGAATTAAAGGTGCTTATAAAAGGTGTCCCTGGCAACCTTTGAAAGTGTTCATTTCAGGAGGCTGGGAATCCCCATCTTAGTGTATTCTATTCCATATTAAATGAAACTAAATATCTAATATTATGAGAAAATTGCTTAAGACATAGATCAAAAAGTACCCTAGGCATTATATCTTACCCTAAATTGCACCCAAAAGCAGAATGAAAATAGCATAGTCATGTAAATGATGTAAGTTCTCACCATATTGGCCTGATGATTAGCAGAAACCTGGATCTGAAGCGTATGCTGTGTGGCACCTGGGTCAGCTGACAGGTGTCTTGGCACACTTTGATGCCCTATGGAACGAACGATGACTGTGGTGTTAATGGTAAGCAGGCACTAGTAACAATATAACCATACTTTATATGTTAAAAACGAAGGGTCAGGGATTATTGCTGTGAAGGCCATGGGAACAGCATAACCCAACCTATCATCTGAGTCAGAACGGTTTGTCTGCGGGGGGTCGAAGGTCTTTCAACCGGTAAACTGAGCTTTGTTGTTGAACTGCGTGGACTCAGAATGAGTTCAGAGTCAGCCTCCCCGAAAATACCTCCTGCTAGGAAGGTGTAACGGTGGATTGAAGATTGAGGCCTCATCTTGTCCTCACTTTTCATAAGTTGATGTCATTCACCTCCCGTCTAAACTCAGTGACTGCTGTGGTTGGAATGTACTGATGCCCTGAAACTGTGTTATAGAATATTTAGAATGATCCAAGAGATGTTGTAGTTGTACTTATTATTGTCCTTATTACTGTATTATAAACTTAATTTTCATTTAACTTAAATACCTTCAACCATACGAACCCTTTTGCCTCGGTCTTTATCAGTTGTTTCTTATACTTTCTTGGTGCTGTAGTCCTATAGTCAAACCTTTGTTTCAACATCACTTTTCTATTTGTACTGAATATTTGTACAATATAATGTTTGTTTTTGTTAGCTTTGAAGTATTTTAAGGGCAACGTTTGGAGAAATCAAGTTCAACCAAAGTTAGTGAATCAATTCAAATCAGGTATGCTGAGTAATCTTCTTTTTAAGCACTTGTTGAAGGAATGGGTTACAGAGTATTTACATATGACTTGGAGTCCATCCAGAGCAGACAGGACAGGAGATAGTCAAAGACTGACAACACACAGATGTGCTTACCATTAGTCAGTAACCTACCAGTAAAGTCCTTATTTCTTCTGCTGGTGAAAGGGACCTAATTCAAAATGCAGATGTTATTTAAAATATTGTGATTTTGCTTGATTCCTCAAACATGCCATTTCCTTTCCTTGCTTTTTTTAAGGCATGTTCCGTACACCCCGCCCATGTAAGGACAGCGATCACGTTGCTGCCCTTGTGACTGAGGATTTTGTTCTCTGTAAAAGCACATTTTGCACAGTTAATTTACCAGGAGTTGGAACGCAATTAGCATTGTACCCATGTTATTGAACTGACTTACAGAGGTTCTCAGGCGTGTTATACATTATCTGGGGAGCTGCATTACCCTGGGAACTCTATTGAGGATGCCCCTCTCACACTGATAACATCAGCTATACTGTACCTATTGCTATGGTAACAATAGCTCATTGATAAAAACAAGAGCATCGGAGAGACAGAGAGAGACAACGGGATAGAAAAACAGACAGAGGGAGGTAGAAAGGGAAGAAACAGAGATAGGTAGAGGAAAACAATGAGCGAGGGAGAGAGAGAGAGAGTTCACTCTCGATGGCTCCTCTTTGTGGTGTGCGTGACTACTGGGAGTTGAGCCGGGCAGACAGGATCAAAGATCAATGGTCATCCTAAGACTGGAGCTTGAGTCCTGGTATTACCTGCTCTGAACAACTCCCTCAGTTGTTTCTGGAGGAATTCTGAACATTCCTAAGCTAATCAAGTGTTTGGGGGGTTAAATGATATGGGCTTGCACATTTGTGAATCCACATTGTAGTACACGTGCAATGTAAACAAATATAAAATACAAAATAATATAAAAATAATAAGGTGAGCATTGTATCAGCTCTTGACTGACAGCTTGGCATGGCCAAACATGAGATGTACATGTGTTTTGAAGCTAGAAAGGTTACTGTAGTTCACCGTTGTAAAATCTGGAGTGAAAAGACCTGCATTTTGAGTTATTATGGATTAAGGCCGTTAACAATGACTCTTTTCTCTCTACAAGTAAAAATATTCGAGGACAAACCCAATGTGAGTAATCACAAAATTTGGATGGTAAAATAAATTCAGGCTTTTATCTAAAGAACACACACTTCTTCTCATCAAATCCAGCTCTCAGTTTCCTCTATAACAAGTCAGAGTGAAGGAAAAATGGCCACCAAATGCACACAAGACACCACAAACCTTCTGCTGGTCCGGGCAGGTACTAGCTGAGACGTTTCCATAGCTATAAATGATTAGCCCACAGCTATTAGCATCAAGGTGCTCTGTGCTGAGCTGGAGCTGAGGCTTCTCCATCACACTCTGTACTCTGATATGTCTCTAATATACGGCGTCCATCACACGGCAGCAGGGATGACAGACGTCCCCGAGGGGGCTGACATATAGCACTATAATTCTCCAGGTCAGCCTGACAGAACAGATGTTCAGTGCAACGCATGAACTGATTTACACCCCATTAGAGACACGTGACAAGAGATGCAGCGTGTCTCCATTTGGCGTGGAGACCGATGGTTTTGAGGGTAATAGGCCATACGGAGAGTAAAAACTACAGCCGCCGCAAGAGAACGTGAAAACCCCCTCGTTCACAACAGGTTGTCTGTGACCTACAAGCAAAATAGGTGCATGCTTGTCATAGTTCTCCGTCTGCTGGGTTGGTTGTTGTGGAGAGACAGCGTCAGAGTAGACAGTTTAGCATCAGGGGCATCCTGATGGTTCAGGAGGACAAAGAGCATACTGTGTACGTTCAACATTGTAGGTTTAAACGGACTTACCCACCTATTTGCCTTGTCACTCACCACTGTACAGTATAACTAAGGAGAACCTCAAGAGCCTCAGCAGTAATAGACGGCCTCTGTAGCTGGCATGATAACTTAGTGGACTTTAACAAGTCATAAGGTAAAATGATGTCAACGATTCTAAGTCATGGTGTTACCAAAGAGATTCTGTACAAAAAAATCATTATACAAAAGTCAGTGCCACAGGTCCAATCCAAAAATGTGTTTGACGTCTCCATGGTAATGCAATATCAAAATAACTTTCCAGAGTACAAGTAAATAATAAACATAATGATACTGCTACAACATGAGGAGCGATGCTGACACACGTGATTTAGTGCTGTCTCTTTGTTGTGCCATACCTGGCCTGATCCTTCTGCCTCTCATTGTGAGGTGCTGAAGTATCCCAAAGCCTGGGGCTTTGATAGTACTAATGCCAGTACATGGAAATCACAACATTGTCTGTTATTCCTGGAGATGCCACTGATTCCTCCAGTACAGTCCAGCCAAAACCAGCCAAAACCAGGGCCTGACAAAGTAGCCCTCCGCAAATCCAACAATACTATTAACGGTTGAATTACACATTCTCAACCGTGCCTCTACACCATGTTTGCTTAAACTCACTTTGGTACTGATGCTTTATTTAATCTGGATAGTTGAGGCTTTTGTGTTTTTCTTTCATTTTTCTTCCCTTTTTCTTGGTCATTCTTTCCTCGACGCCCAGGATGTCGGACACGATTGGTCCACCGAAGCCATACGGGCCAAAACAGTGTCCAAGTTCTGAGTCTGTGGACAGGAATGTTATGTCAACTATATCAACTACATGCAGCCCAGCCTGTGCTGCCTCTCAGACACTCACCACTAATTATAGAAGAGGTTCCCGCTATTATAATTTTGTTTGCATTAAAATTATGGTTTGTGTGCCTCTAGAGCATTGGATCATCGGCTCTAAATAGCTTCAGCGAACAGAGGAAAACCACATGCTAGAATATTATAAACAAACATATCAACATAGACAAATATAAATGTTTTGATATGCCTTTCACTTACACTGCAGTGTGGGAAATATCATTTTCCATCAAAACTGCCAAGCAGTTTACCAGCTGAACCCTCTGAGGCTCCAGGCCTCAACTCTGGGCCTCGTTTTAGGTGGTTGTTTTGTTTTGAAATGACTGCCACACATATTCCCTATTCTCTACATATTAACAAGACACGAACGGATCTCTGTCAAGGATTTCTATGGAATCAAGTGTTTCACAAAGAAGGGTAGAATGTGTGTACATGAGTCTTAGTTATGCATGTATTCCTGTTCAGGGTTGCGGGAGATTAGGGCACAAGGCAGACATGCACACACACATTCACACACCATGCATTCCTATGGGCAATTCTGAGTGTCTCTTACTTGGGGGAAACCCGCACGAAGACGGGGAGGACATGCAAACTCAGACAATGTCTCAGTGTCATCTCTCTGTCTGTCTTTGTCGTTCTCTCATTCCCTTATTCTCAAGAGAAGAAGTCAGTGACTCCTCCTCTGTCTGGCTATCTCTGGATCATCTTCTCTTATCTCTCTCTCTCTTTCTGTCTCTCTCTCTCTCTTCTCTAATCTCTCTCCGTCTTTAATTCTGCCAGAGAAGCCAACTGTGTGACTCTATCTGAGCAGATCAAAGAGGCGGTCGTGGAGTCGGGGGGGGGAGCGGTGATGTGGTTGATACCATGTCTGTTCGCAGCGTGTTCTCAATAACAGGAAGCCAGGAGAAATGAGTTCTCCCACAATTATATCAGCTCTCTGTTTTTTTCCCTTCCTCCATTTACAGAATTCTGGGGGTGAAAAAGCGTTGAGATCAAAGGCTGGAATGTTGAATCCCGACCTCATATCAGGGAGGGCTTGCGGAGCGAAGTGGTACCAACTGAATCTTCCTTTCATGAACCCTACTACTAGATGAATGGGAGATCATTTATACAGATCTGGGATCTGCTGGTGGGCAGAAGGAGAGGATCTGGGATCTGCTGGTGTGCAGAAGGAGAGGGTCTGGGATCTGCTGGTGGGCAGAAGGAGAGGATCTGGGATCTGCTGGTGGGCAGAAGGAGAGGGTCTGGGATCTGCTGGTGTGCAGAAGGAGAGGGTCTGGGATCTGCTGGTGTGCAGAAGGAGAGGGTCTGGGATCTGCTGGTGTGCAGAAGGAGAGGGTCTGGGATCTGCTGGTGTGCAGAAGGAGAGGGTCTGGGATCTGCTGGTGGGCAGAAGGAGAGGGTCTGGGATCTGCTGGTGTGCAGAAGGAGAGGGTCTGGGATCTGCTGGTGTGCAGAAGGAGAGGGTCTGGGATCTGCTGGTATGCAGAAGGAGAGGGTCTGGACCATCGATCTGTAGGAGTGACACGGAAGCGAGTCTGGGCAGGCAAACACAGTCAGCCTTGATGGATGAGCTG
>OMKK01026715.1:2910-17735 GCA_900302305.1 Polymixia japonica
ATTTCGTTTTTTTTTTTTTTTTTTTTTTTTTTTTTTAGAATTATGATGTCCAACATTTGAATTATTCCGCCATGTTTCAATGTTTCAAATAGTGCAATCCAAGATTTTAATTATAACTAGGGCCTAAATGTTGTTTACATTTTATTTGGTTCGTTTGAATCGACTATTTTGGATACATCCTGCAATTTCACTGCAACATTAGAAACAGGTTTTGGATGGTGGATATTGCTCCC
Organism: Polymixia japonica; assembly: GCA_900302305.1. NCBI lineage: Eukaryota > Metazoa > Chordata > Actinopteri > Polymixiiformes > Polymixiidae > Polymixia > Polymixia japonica. The sequence continues at coordinate 3,144 of OMKK01026715.1, forward strand.
GTTGCATAATCATATTCAAATCTCCCCTTATTCAACTTGTTCCCTTTGTCGATAACACGTCTCCAACACTGTCACGTTCAGTGTTAGAAATATATGGGTATTTTCTCATCCTCATTCGCATCAATGCACACTAAAAAACCCTCTCCACTAGTCAATGAACAGACTATCTGAATTAAACTCAACCGCTGTCATGTCTCCTACATTTCACAAATAACTTATTGAGGCAACTATCCAAAAGTCACTCCGGCTATATTTGCACAAACTTCCACAAATAATAGGCTGTTATTAACACGCATGCACGACAGAAACAAACTAGTTAATATTCGATTACATCTGGCCTCAAAGTCCCACATGGAGCGTCTTACCCGTGGATCCCAGCGCGGCGGGGGAATCCTTTCCACGGGCATCCAGACCAGGGAAGTGTCAACTGATCCTTTATACCGACAAAGCAGAAGGTAGAAGTCTGTGCGCTGAGGATCCAGGTTTAGGGCTATAAGACTGTGATCTACCTGAGTCTTGTACACCAGACGGCAATGCCCCCCGTGGACAGCAGATTTCCATTAGTCTGTGTATATATATATATATATATATGTACATGTGTTGATCAGAGGGATTTTGCTGAGCCCTCTGGACCACAGTCGCGTTTTCGTAAAAGTGAAAGTGCCGTCTGTGCTCATGCTTTCTGACAACTTGGGATTTTATGCATCATCGTTTTAATAAGCGCCGACAACATCCACGACCCTCTCCAATCCTGCCTGCTAAATAGACAAAACTTCCACCCCCACCTCTTTAGTCTCGTTGATCCCTGGATTTACAGGCTTAGTATTAAGAAAATTCTACTGCAATTTGGGATTAGACCCCAATACCCTCACAACAATGGCTCTGCCATTTGATATCTTGATACTTGGGATCAATCGCGTTGACATTTTTAAACTATGAATCTGAGGCTTCATAGTAGGCCCAGGACATTTGTGAGATTAAGCCCAGAAGATTTCTCATTTCACACACTCCCTGTACATAATTGGCACACGACTCTCATGGCCTGACAAAAATATTGTTACCTGACTTGAGCAACATTAAACATCAGTTTTTGCTGCATAATTTAAAGTAGGCCTAATAGGTAAGCCTATTCTAAACGTGCAAACTTAATTCTTGATTTGGTTTTTTTTAGCACCAGGTTTCCAGAAAATAGGATATGTGATGTATGTATATGTGATGACCCATATTTATATCCAATGGGGATTTTGCGTCAACGGAAAACACTTATTTTTGATATCCTATCGATAGGCCTAATTAACACCTCCCTATCAGCTAATTACAATTATGTTGATTGTAGGTCGTTTAAGTCATACACAGCACTTACAGTCAAAAAAAACATTTAATGCTGTGATCTATGGCTTTTGTCTGGTGAATTTTCCTTATTCCTCTGATTATCAGTAAAAAAAACAACATGAAATTGATTGAATTGATTGGTTCAACTGGTGACAGTAATGGAAGTAACAGAACTCTTAAACTGTTCTCTTGGAGATACTGCAGTTAGCACATACTTAGACTCAAACGCATTATTATGGGATGGAAGTTCTTTTGAGAATATCCCTGAATTAATATCCATGTTTAAATTATTTCCTCTTCACCAGGTTGGAAAAAAGTGTCCAGCTGCAACGAAAACTACTCCGAAAACCCCCCCAAGAACATAAGGTTAACATGCAGAAGTAAGAATTGACCAGAAATTGAAAATAACTTTTTATGGAGCTGGCGCATAATGCTAAAATCTTAGCCTATTATTATGAGCGCGCATGTATTATGGCCTCTTCAATTGCTATATATAAAGGACTACATGGCATTTCATGTATTGTCTCATTTAGTGTATTCAACAAAGATGTTTTTTCATTTTTTCTTATTCTTTTTTTGTCTTCGCTTGCCTGTAGCCTATAGGCCTACATCTCCCCTGGGTCCTAGGTCTACATTTAACCAACTATGTCCAAAGTATCAAGTTGTAGCAATAATAATAATAATAATAGAAATGTCAATATTGACATTATCCTTTAATTTCTATATTTTTCCCAGACTAGGATTTGAATCATGAGATGGAAGCCAAGCAAATATAGTTCAACTTTAGGCCAACTTTCTACAATTATTCGCTCACGTGGTGGAGATTTATTTCAGATTGTGAAGAGGGCGGGGCCTTTGTGCAAAGCTCGCATGTGACTGGTTACTTCCGTCGCCTGTAAAGACTCCCCGGCTCTGGGATTGGACGGAGTGGGCGGTTCCGTGTTCAGCCTGTGCTCATAGAAGGACTGGGTAACGAGAGGGTGATCAATCTCCATCCGTCAACATTGGCAATCATCTTTACCACATTGTGGGACGCGAAGTTAGATACAGTTCGTTTTTTCCCATATTTAATAAGTGCTTTCGTGTGCTTCGCTGGGCTCTAAAAGTAGGACAACCCTGCAAAGTTTATATCGACACCAGCCTATATGATTTTTTTTATTTGACCGCGCACCTTTTTTCCGGCTGCGCACCTTGGTTGCATCGCTCTTTCAAGACTAACTTTATTCTATTTGGATATTTCCTAAACACTGGATCTTTCTGGCTTGGCTTTCAAGGGGAATAAAAAAAAAGGGAGCCTGATCAAGGTGAGTCACACGTTTCAGTCTTTTCCTTCAGTTTATCTTGTTGGCCTGTCTTATTGTGTTGTTCTGTTCAGGCCGTTGTGAAACTGTATGTCCATGCAAATTAGAATAACGACGTTTGAAATGTGTAGTTTAAAATTATAGGCTATATATATCTCTATTTTTTTTACACCACATTATGAGCTTTTCAAAAAGGTTGCGATAATTATAACCTATTAAAAATTCACTTCTCGCCGCAAGAATTGAAAGATCAGTAAAAGCAAAATGCGTCTCCCATATTGTTTACCGCCGCGAATTAAACTTTAACTTTTTCCCCCTTGTCTTTCAAGTGTAATTTGTTATTTAACTGCGTGGAAATTCTTTAACATGAAAAGCTCCGAGGCCACCAGCCCTAATAACCAAACACCACGTTAAAACTGTTGTTGATTTATTTTACTGATAAGACCTACTCTTGTTAATTGTCGCCCTGTAGATCTAATCTGAATTGTAATGGGGTTCATTTGCACATAGTTTTAACCATTTACATGTGATTCAACGTTTTCCTGTGGTTATGGAAATGGTGAAGCGTTAAGTGTTTACGCCTCAATTAAAATCCATCAGGCGGCTCATGTCCACAGCATGAGCCCAAGTAGCTCTATTCAGAGGTGAGGCATGTTGCTGCTATTAAATGAAGTGAATAGCCATACCTATTTGTCTCAGTTATTTATAATTTAACTGTTAAAAGAATCCCCAGTGGATTATGAAAATGCTTATCTAAATACATTGTATTGGATCACCGAACCTCCTCGTTTCGATGTGGAAATTGCGTTGGAAAGGTGTTCTCGTTACATTATTAAATAATATATCGGCTGGCGTGTATTGTAGATATCATACCTAAAGTAGATAAACGCAGGTACTAATAACAGCGGCGGGCTGTAACTGCAACTTCCACGCAACCTCAGCTTTTAACACGGTGGGGTGTATTATTTGATACAGGCCCAAAGGTCACACAAACACCGCGGATTTAATTTCTGAATTTTCGTATGATCAATATACATACAGTTATAACAACCCACTGCGCAGTGACAGACTCTGGTCAAATTGAAACGCCTGTAAAGTGAGAGAAGTTTCAACTGAATTAAAGCACCCTATTAATTTTGGTGTATATCCACAGGTCGTTTTAAATGTATTAATTAAAAAAATATGTCAACTTAATTAAGACTCAATTGATGAAGAGGCCATAGCACGAGTTGGGGCTATCATATCGATAAAGAAAAACAGTTTGGCATTCACCAGGTAGCTTTACCTGAACAAAAATCGTTTTTCGTATGCAGGAATCAAAACAAGGGGTCTGGTGCCGTCAAAGAGAAGCATATTCATGTAAAATGGCGTTATTACAACTCTTGATAGGTTTCAACTATAATTATTTCTTAATTGTAGTGATGGCTCATTGAAACGTGAGTCAATCGGATATAGTTTCATCGTGTTATGGCGTCGTGTCAATTTGTTTTGGATTTAATAAAGTCCTTTTTTTTTTTTTTTTTAAATCAACTGGATTCATTTCGATGCGATCCGCCCAGAAAAGTTTCCCTGTACAACGTTTTAGAATTCGAAAGTATTTGCTTTTGACCGAAAAATATTGAACTATTTTGTTATATGATATATTTACCCTTTGGGCTACTATTCTTGTACGAAAGGTGCTATACAAATAAAGTTTATTATTACCCGTCGTCCTTAATACGTTTTCATGTTGCACAGCATTTTTATCCCCTAAAATTATACATTAGGCTAAATGTTGGTTATAACAAGCCCACTTGTCTTGTGATTTTCTTTACTCGTTTTGTCCAAGGTTTTTCTGAAAAATCTAGAATTATAAAAGTTTGCAACGTGCAATATAGTCAGTTGTTTGTCTTTGCAATTTATTTGTAATTTATAGTTTTAATGGGTTTATCAAAGAGCAGTTATAGGCCATATCTTTATGAAGGAGTATATCGGCTGTGTCTCATACTCACCGTCAACTTTTTACGCAGGAACCAACGGACTTAAACACCGGGAGAATCGGATAGTTTTCCATCCAGACGTCGGTCTCCCGTGTCCGTTTCTAGCATGATGTCTTATCTCAAACAGGCCCCTTACGGCATGAACGGACTGGGGCTCAGCGGCACTGCCATGGACCTGCTCCATCCATCCGTGGGATATCCCGGTATGTCAAAGTTTAAGAGAGGCCTGACTTACCAACATAAGAACTGGGCCCCTACCTTATGGGATTTTTTGTTAAAGTACGTCCTCAAGTCTTAAAGGTTCCAAGAGCCCGATTGATGAAGTTGATTTCATTTCAGGGAATCCGAGGAAACAGCGACGGGAGAGAACAACGTTTACGCGGACGCAGTTGGACATTTTGGAGTCCCTCTTTGCCAAGACGCGCTACCCGGACATCTTCATGAGGGAAGAAGTGGCGCTGAAAATTAATTTACCCGAGTCTCGAGTGCAGGTTTGTAACTTTAAATAGCCTACTATCAAAAGCATTTGACGATTTGCTGTCGATAATTTGTGAGTCACGCATGGGGTATCCTACTGTGGCTTGTATGTAAAATGTACAGCTATTAATGATCAAGTACAGACAAGTCTTTTATAAAGGAAAGAATTTACCTTACTTCTCCCACAAGGACCGTCTTTTGATCTTATGAGCCCTCTTTTGAATTGGGCGTGATAGTCTTTATATTAACATCTTTAGTGCCCCTCTCATGGGCTTACTGCAATTATGGCCTCTTCCTCTAGAGTTTCTGGTGATTTGGTCCAGTAATGTGCAAGGTAAACTGTGAAAGGCAGAGCAGCGGCTACCTGTTCCCTGGAGTAATGGCGGGGGCCTAGTTTGTTGACAGGCTGACTTTAGTAAGACAGCAATATCAATTTGTGGATGTCCCCCAAACTCCAGTAGTTAATACAGTTTATTATTGATATTATTATTTACCTTTTTTTTTATCCAGGGACAGTTTGCTAAACATACATGCTGATCTGAGCAACAACCTGCTTCACAGTCATCTATTTACAGAGTTTGCATTTACATCACAGAACCGTTTTAAATTTTAAATGTAAACATTTGGCTGAAGTTCTTATCCAGAGTGAAGTACAATAAGTACAGCAGTAGAAAAATCCTAGGCCCAAATATTATATACAAGCATCCAATATTAAGACGTCCAAGGAGCTACTGCTGTAAGAGAAGCGCACTAAAGAAATAAGAAAAAATAAGAGCTAAGTAGGAAGGTAGAATGTGTTTTTTTCAGGGACAAAAATTGTGTTTTGTGCCGGGCAAATACTTTTGAAATAATAATAATGTAAGGTTATAGGTTCTCATCTTGCAAAGTGTACTATTGTTCAAAATGAATGTAAGTTAAACCATCTGAATCTACACGCACTTAGTCAGCTGGTGTCATTTTTGAATTTGGAGACAGATGATGTGTGAAGGTGACCTTTTGCCCTCTGTTTGTCGTCCTTCAGGTTTGGTTTAAGAACAGGAGAGCTAAGTGCAGGCAGCAGCAGCAGAGCGGCAACAGCGCTAAGGTGAGGCCGGCAAAGAAGAAATCCTCTCCGACCAGGGAGAGCACGGGGTCAGAGAGCAGCGGCCAGTTCACTCCTCCAGCTGTGTCCAGTACCGGCTCCTCCTCCTCCTCTTCCTCCTCCTCTTCCTCGGCCTCCTCTGCCTCTAACTCCTCTGGCCACAGCGGGCCGGGCCTGAGCAGCACCTCTACCTCTGTCACCGCCCCGGTGTCGTCCATCTGGAGCCCCGCGCCCATCTCCCCTGCCCCGGCCCCGGCCGCGCTCCCTGACCCTGCCGCCCCCACCAGCGCCTCCTGCATGCAGAGGTCAGTGTCCACCGCCGGCGGAGGAACGCCCTCCTACCCTGTGTCCTACAGCCAGACGGCGGCGGCCTACGGCCAGAGCTACCCGGCCTCAGCGTCGGGCTCCTACTTCGGAGGCGTCGAATGCAGCTCCTACCTGGCCCCCATGCACTCTCACCACCACCCCCACCACCCGCACCAGCTCAGCCCCATGACGGGCTCCTCCATGTCTGGCCACCCGCACCACCACATCAGCCAGACGTCAGGGCACCACCACCACCATCACCCCCACCACCACCACCAGGCGTACAGCACGCCCGGCCTGGCCTTCAACTCCACAGACTGTCTGGATTATAAAGAACAGACGGCAGCCTCGGCCTGGAAACTCAACTTCAACACCTCCGACTGTTTGGACTACAAAGACCAGGCCTCTTGGCGCTTCCAAGTCTTGTGACTTTTTTTTTTCTATCCTCCTTTCAAAGAAGTATTCTTTTTTTGTTGTTGTTTTATTTTTTGAAGATCCTTTAAACTAATAGTAGAGACATTTACCAAGATGTTTTAAGTTTATTTGTTAATGAATTGAAATGATGCACAGATGTTAAAGCCTGACCAGCAGGCCTTGGGTTTTGGGTTTTGTTCTGCCATTAGCAATGGATCAACTGTAAAAGAAGTCTGCATTGGATCAATTCATTCAGGATTATTTTTCTACTCAAAAACTCTGAGAAACTGATTAATTCACAATTCACAAAACATCTTTACTATCCCAAGTAAAATTTCAGTGGAACATGCAAGATTTTGCTGTTTTAGAATTGATTCAATAATTAATAAATTAGTGAATTTTTAATTGGTGGATACTATCTTTAGAAAAGAACAGTTAAAAATTGAAAGCAAAATATAAGAAAGAAATTAGAATCGTAAGTGGACTTTTTTTTTTTTACTTTTTTTGAAAAAGATATGATGCTGCTATGATTTTCAGTTTGCTGATATTCATTTATATCAATTCCAACTTGAATCTTGTTCAGAAACTCGTTGTCCAGCCTGTGGTGTTGTATTTTGGAGATTGAATTGCAGCACTTGTTTATAAGGTCAAAGATTTTGCTATTGTTCTTTACGGAGAAAAAAATGTGAATTAGACACGAAATGTCAGTATTCCATTGAAATTTGAAATGTACATTCGTGTCTTTATAATAAAGTTTCGTTAAAACACAAGTATTACAAGGAAAGGTTCATTATTACTCCAATGTTATACCCAATTCATGGTCTTAATGTAAATTTAGACAAAAATGATTTTTAATATATAAATTAATAGGTTGTTTTTTTTCTCAAAATGAGATATCAGTCATTTAAAAAAAGAGCTAGTCTGACTAAATGATTGATGGCACAAAGTTAAAACAAATTATTGTTTAATTTTAAAGGATAGTTCATAACTAACCTCTTAGGTTGACAAAACCCCTACAGAATGGATCCTTTAGGGGTTTGAATGGTGAACTTCATGTAACTTTTTTATATATAGCATTTTAGAATGGAATGGTCTTTAAATATAGAAGAAAGTTTTAAGACACACATTATGCTTGACATGAATCCTCTTGGCCAGACCATTTGTAGGCTGAATCAAAGGTTAAATCATTTGGCCACTTCAAAATTAACAGGTAGGGTTAGTAAGTCATAATATAAGTAAAAGTAAGTAATATGATAATAGATCTGACCCCTGATTACTGTTCTTTTAAATCCCGATAATGCATCTTAAATAGAGAGCAATGTCTTTCAGGTTCGGCCATAAACCATTAATGACAATCAAATATCTACTCTCTTGTGAATGTTAATAAATCATTGCATAACACTAGAGGTTATATTTATTCCTAGTTGTTTGGATTGTTAATAGGCATGGTAATCTATCATTAGTCATTTAGGTTTATGATCTATCAATAGTAAGCTAATTATCATCAGTAGTGTTTTAGTTATTGTGCAGGACAAGAAGAAATTGATTTATCAGATCAGCCTGATTGTACGTGTAATTGTTGACTTAATTCTCATATAAGCATTGATATCGCACACTTTATCGTATTAATAACAACATAACCAATTTTCACTTTGGATTTTGTTTTTGTATTACACTGCATTATTTTAGTTTGGAAGTGTGTGTGTGTGTGTGTGTGTGTGTCGGTGTGTGTGTCTGTGTCTGTGTCCTCAAATCTATTAACATGATACCAAGCCCTCATTGATAACTCATTAAAACAAATTGTCTTTCAAAATCTATGTAAAACATTAAACATATTCTGAAACATGAAGGAAATGCTAATGCTATCTCTGGAAGCCAAAGGAAGATCCATACGCCATCGTCATCTCAATAATCACACCCCCAATGAGGTTGATTCAAAGCTAGTCAGGTTAGCAAACATGTCCGCTGGCATCCTGGTGTTTATTTGGCCATGTCGACAGTAATGTACAATGTTGTTGATCCAAGGAAAAAAGGGACAAATCACGATTTTAATTAACCATCCCGGTTCTTGCGGCGTTCCACAGCGGATGCTAGCAGCTGGACAAACAGGTTTAGGTAAACATGGCGCCTAGGAGTAGCCAACATGACGTGTGTTTGCCTGGGCTGTGTCCCGCTGGGCTGTGCCAGTATGCAGCCTTTCGCTCCTTCCTCATGCAAACACGAGCCTGGATTTACCACATTTGCATCAAACAAGAAAAAAATAATCTTTGGGCCATGTTCAGACAATCTATGCTGATTATTGTGCAGAAAAGGCCATCTCCCCCAACACCTGCTCTGGATGTCTTATTAACCCTGCCTCCTCTCCCCGGGGTTTGTCTTTCTCCCTGCTATTTGAAACTTGTCTTCTTAGCTTACAGAAGGCAGCTACAAATACTTGGGCTTTAACTTTTCGGCAACTGTCCCTCCCCTTTTTCTGATGAGACTATGCTTCAGAACACATCAAAGTACCCTCTCAAATGCTTCTGTACAGCTATAGAAGAACCAGGCACTGTAGCCTATCCTATCCTCTGCCTAAATTATTTACAGAAGATGTGGCAGCAGTGAACAAAGCTACTTCCTGGATTGCACAAGGGCCTGCGGGTGACCTGCTGGCAGAGGCGCCCACAGACTGAACTGTGTCTGAAACTTTACATGCATAGATACTGTCTGTCAGGCAGGGTGTGAAGCAAGGCCACCAGGCCACAGAGATGTGCTGGATGTACAAAGTGCGTTTATCTCACATCGACACATCGATGTGTCCTCTAGTTTGTCTAATCTGATCGAAATTTGAAGCCACCACTAGATTTTTTTTTTTTGTACATGTTTGAGGACTCAGCGGCATACCTTCCAAATGTAGTCAGTTTGTTGTGGACTGGAAAACCACCGAGCAGAGCAACGAGGCAGACTGAAAAGTTGTTTTTCCACAAACAGTTTGAAATGACTGATTTGAATTTGGGTTAAGTCTACATAATGTTGACCGGACCGGTTCTGTCAGACAGCTCAGCAGCTCCGTCTGCTCTTTGACATACTTGTTAGGACTCAGGTTGATTGACAGCTAAAAGATCTGCAGCACGTGCACAGTATTTTATTCAATAGAGGAGAAGAGGCGAAGAGCAACGCACAAGAAACATCATAGCAAAATAACAGATCTACCGTTTGAGATCTACAAAATCCACCTTCTTGTATTTCTAAATGATTGCTGGTATTAAAAATATTCCTGTGTTGTTTAAAAAACAAAACAAATCCTTTATACCTTTTCTTCATGGCTCCTATTTTCCTTACCCTATTTCTTCACCTCTATCATACACGATCATTCTATGGACGCATCTATTGTCAGGATGTTGTGAGTGTCTCACTCCTTGGTTAGTGATAATGTTGGTGTCCCAGGAATTTATTCTACTTTTATTCTACGGTTGCACTAATTGTATCGATCTAGATCGGAGCTTCAACTAAAAGCCTAAAACGTTCACGTTGATTCTATAAGGATATGAGAGGAAAATTATTTCATTCCAAAATAACCTACGTGCACCATTTAAACGTACAGTAAATCCACTGTACTCCTCACCATGGAATATTATTGAAGCTGTTCACTAATTGAGAGGTGACATTTTTGGTTCAGCATGCAAAGGACAGATCAGATGATTGTGTTCTCTTAAATGTCACTATTCTGTGAGCAAGGGTCTTAAATGAGCTAATTGCTTATTATGATATTCTCCAGTGAAATGTATTTCCGTTCATTTAGATTGAAGTTTTCAATATTTCCATACTTTTAACAACAAATCATTTTGAGTAGAGTTCCAATTTCGTCCGATCCTGGATATCTCAGTTTGGAACAAAGCTCTTAAAACCTCAAGTTCTAGTTGTTCCACGTTAGCCTGCATACCCAAACCAAACCAACAGAGCAGTGGCGTGTCCAGCAGGACAAGTTAAACAAAATAGACTGGAAAACAGGGTTAAAAGCCAAATGATGAGTTGTGATATTGTACACTTCCAGCATCCAGCTCCCTGTGTATAGTTTCATATGGAAATCCCCTTAGCATAGCGGGTAAATAGATTACGATACAGTGAGGGATTAGGGATCGCCGTGCCACTGGCCCACTAATCCCGAGCACAGACTGTCAACAGCCCTGACATGTCCGGGACTTCTCCCACAAAATGGCTCCTCCGCCGTTTTAGAAAGCAAGTCCTTCCTCCAGCTTTTTTTCAATCTCTTTCAGGACGGTCAGCAATAGAAATTACGACGTTATCATCAAAGGAAAAATGCAAAGATTAGATGCTCCGTGGAACAAAATGCAACATTCTGAGATGACTTTGTTTCACCCTGCAGGAATTTTAGGGGGCACAAGTTTGTGCTAACAAAAGTAACTTTCACAGTCACATGCCCTAACTCATGAATGTGGTTTTATATACTGCTCACTGCTGAATACATGGTACAGTCAGTCAGTCAGTCAGTACTAAGCTGACTGGATTGCTAATTTAACTGTCGATGTTGTTAAACAGTAAGAATAGTGAAATGTGTTGGATGTTGTCCACTCCTGCATATGCTGCATACTGTTTTCTGTGCCGGTCTTGCAAACTGAATTCCCCACTGAACAATAAATGGTATTGTATTATATAAACAGTAGATGCCTAGTGGTTCTGGCCCTATAACACACAGTGCACAGTGTAATGTCGACCCTGCAGAACTGGAGTGCATCTTGTTGGGTTCTGAGGTTTGATGTATTGCCTCCAAGTGCCTCTTACTTCTGAGGCTCTGGGAGCTGAAGCGGAGCCTCTCCTTGAAACAAATGGCGATAGGGAATCTCTTTGTTGGGCCGTGCCTAAGCCTAATCTAATGATTCAGATGACTGGGGGCCGTACTTAGCTGGACAGCCACTGGCTTGCTTCAAACAAACCGCTACGGGTGGAAGTTTCCCAAGGATTAACACTTAAAGAAGGAGAAGTAGAAGAAGAAGAAAAAAAGCGTTTTCAGTACCAGTGCCTTCCAGGGAATCCCCATTAACTCCAGTCTTGGAGTGCTAGCAGGAATGTGAGCACTGGGGTTTTTTTTGGGTTTTTTTTTTTTTTTTTTTTTTTGCTGTGCAGTGATTGAGGTCTATTTCAGCACTAATGGAAAAATTGGCCTCCTACATTTGATTTGTGATTTTTTTTTTTTTTACAAAACAAAAGCTTGTTCATAGTATGTAATTCCTTTTTCTATGACAGAGGAATTTAGTGATGGTAGACGTTGCTTGTATTATCACGGTGTACTGATACTGTCCTCTACTAGTGGTATACCGATATTAATAGACTTATAGGAGTTCCTATACTATTTGAAACTAACACACAACTCTTACAATAGAAGACAGAGTTTTTCCCAAATAGACCCCTGGCAAGTACGTGTTTAAATGTCTATTAATGTTTCCTAATATTACTATATTAATATATGTTATTAATTGTCCATGTCTTCATGTAGAGACCTATTTCTTAGTCACTATCTGTACTCTGTACTTACGTAGCACCATAAACTACATCATTTCATCTAGATTCTGTAAACCACAGTCTCTTGGTCGTAAATCGCCATTGTTGGGTGCGCACGTCGTTATCCGATCACTATTAAGGCGTTTTGCTAATTGAGGTTCGACCGAGAAGACTCTGTATTTGTTTGTGGTCTGCTTTATTTTGGTGTTTGGTAACGAGTCTGTGCATGTGTATGTGTATGAGTGCCGGCGTTTGAGGTGCCCTTCAGTGCTGCTGTCACCAGTGTGACTGACAGGCCTGTGAAACACAAGAAACCTGGGATTAAAGTTAGCCAAGCATAAACAAACACTGGCATTTTAAAAGAGGCAACCACAGAGTAAAGAGACGTTTGACTGCCTTTGGATGCCATAAATGTATTTTTTTTTAAATATAGCCTTGTTTTTAGTCAATGCATTATCATTTTGTTAAAGAGTAACTAAACCCCCAAAACACTTTTTTCACTTGAAAACCAATGTACTGGGGTATGAGGTAGTGTTCGAGGATTGGTTCAGTTCCAAATCCTGACATACGAGTGCAAAGTTGTTGGATAAATAGACTGGGTTGTAAATATGCTTGTCGACTGCCCTCTAATGCTTAAAATCATGCTATTGCATTTGGAATTTGCTATTGGCTGATCGGTGTTGCCAACTGACATAATGGTGCCAGCTTTTGTCAGCGTGCAACAACTATTCTCCACCTAGAGTTCATTTTACCAAGGCGCCTGGCTGTTTACTGTGCTGTTTAGTTACTCTTTAATAAGATCGGTTAGTCGGTGAGTGGGCATTGTCAAATTTGTGAATCCAGTACATAGTGAATCAATTTTGAGCAAAACATTATTTCGGTTTTGTCTAAGGGAAAGCAGTCTATTTTTCACCAGTTAATGAAACAGGGAGCATGTCCTGTTTAGCTCACTGTTGGTTGACCAAAAACATTCACTGCAGCATACGGTGAAAGTTTTGGAGGACACAGTCTGTTTAGTTAGCCTGACATCACGGCTAACAGACATAGAGACATAGCGGGACGGACGGAAGGACAGACGGAGGAGCAGATGAACGTATAGAGAGACTGATGGGTGGATTGGAGGATGCATGGCTATACAGGGGATAGAGGGAGTGGATGGAAGAGGAAAGGGAAGAGGAGATGGAAATGATTGTGACCAGAGGATGAGGATAATGCTGATCTCCGGGAGATCTGATAGACTGCTCTTATTCACAAATGTAACACGGGATATGCACTAATCTTATTTATATAAGAGCTTTAAGGACTCACAATGAGGGGCTTTAGCCTAAGGAGAGATCTAGCCTTATCATTAGTTTAGAAGGAAGGCGATTAAGAGCAAATTATAAAACAAAGAATTAAGTCCGCACCCAATCTAGATGAGATCTCAGTTAAATGGAATCAATTTGGAAAAGTGCGCTGACATCTGGACCTCACAACGGGGGAATGTTGCTGCTTAGAAAGATGGGAGACACACACACACGTATGCGCACACACACGCGCGTGCGCACACACACACGCGCACGCACACACACACACAGAGAAACACATGCTCACAAACAGACATACACACAAATGCACACAAACTCAAAAACACACTGGAATCTTTCTTTCTCTCTATCTCACAAATTCATATACATAGAAAGTCAAAATCATAGACGTTAAAATTAAAAAAACTCTCTTCACTTCTGTCTTCATTCTCTTCACTGTTTCGCCCCTCATCACAATGGATGGCCGGTTCACAAGCTACCTGTACTGTACCAACTAATTTTTAAAATAGAAAAAGAACCTGCAACTGATGGTTGATGCCCAAGTAGCAGGCAGGGTAGACCAACATGGCAGTCACAACATTTCCCAGCATTCCACTGGTGGCAGGTGGTCATTTCCCATCCTACTAAAAAGTCAATATGACTGGCTAATGCTGTGGCTACCAACAGACGTGCACATGAATACACACACACACACACACGCACACACACACACACACACACACACACACACACACACACACACACACACACACACAAACAAGTTATTGTTGAGTGGATTGTCCCCTTGTTGATTGGGTGTCTCTCTCTTGAGGGTGGATGTGTGTGTGTGTGTGTGTGTGTGTGTGTGTGTGTGTGTGTGTGTGTGTGTGCGTGTGCGTGTGTAGGGTTGTTAATTT
>OMKK01026757.1:6594-21139 GCA_900302305.1 Polymixia japonica
CAAAGACCCCCACGTTGCCCACGAGACGACCGCCGCGTCAAACACGGGGGACAGGGAAAACCCAGGGGGCCAGGGCAGCCCAAACCGCGTGGCTATGGGTTCCCCGGTAATCAGCGTCTCTCCTTCCCCGTCCCCGGTGCCCTCGGAGGCGGGCGGAGACCTGCGTAAGGAGCCCATGAACATCTACAACCTGAACGCCATCATCAGAGACCAGATCAAACACCTCCAGAGGGCTGTGGACCGCTCGCTGCAGCTGTCCAGGCAGAGGGCCGCTGCCAGGGAACTGGCGCCCATGCTCGACAAGGATAAAGAGTCCTGTATGGAGGAGATACTGAAGCTCAAGTCCCTGCTCAGTACCAAGAGAGAGCAGATAGCTACTCTCCGGCTGGTGCTCAAGGCCAACAAACAGGTGAAAAGACATGGAAAAGGCATTAAACTTAATGCCTTTTAATATAATAAGCAAATATAATAAGCAAATCGAAGGGAAAACTATAATTTGAAGAAATACTGGATAAACTGTAAAATGTTATCTGTGATTATGAACTTTTATGGCAGAGATGCAATCCACAATTTTTTATCTGGACTTAACCTACATATTGTATTAAAATGCTAAATCCATTTATACCGACCACAGACAGCGGAGGTGGCCCTGGCTAATCTGAAGAGCAAGTATGAGAACGAGAAGTCAATGGTAACAGAGACCATGATGAAGCTGAGGAACGAGCTGAAGGCTCTGAAGGAAGACGCCGCCACCTTCTCCTCCCTTAGGGCCATGTTTGCCACCAGGTGAGAGGGGTTCTGGGAAATTAAGTTTCTAAGCTTTGAAAGTTAAAATATAAACAAATACATAACTTTAGAGGGTTAGAATTGGCGCAGGGGGATTTGCATGTGTTCAGATAATAAGGGACTGAAATTACAGATGTGTGTATTTTTAGTGTTTAATTCTCATGTCCCCCTCCCCCGCCTCTCTACTCTCTGAGCTGTTTATTATTGTCCTACGGCAACTCCTGCTGTTATAAATCGATTCCATAGTCGCCACCACACAAATGTTCCTCTGAAACGATACTTGCCACAAAGTGACATCACTGTCCAAGCCGGCATGGTTCAGTGGTGCGTGATGTTGATGATTTCTATCCACAGCATTCTGTTTCCGTTTGGAGCAAAACTTGACGAGAAAAGCAGGAAGTAAAGTTTCATTTTATTTTGTTTCGTTTATTCCTTTTTGTTTCCCGCTCAACCTTCCCCCGTCTTCCTCTCTGTCCCTAGATGTGACGAGTACGTCACCCAGCTGGATGAGATGCAGAGGCAGCTGGCCGCGGCGGAGGACGAGAAGAAGACCCTGAACTCTCTACTCCGTATGGCTATCCAGCAGAAGCTGGCCTTGACCCAGCGCCTGGAGGACTTGGAGTTCGACCACGAGCAGACCTATCGCGGCCGCGGCGCCAAAGTGCCCAAGATCAAGAGCAGCCCGCCCAAAGTAAGTCGCAGAGCTGCCCTCACCGCCCCCCCGAGCCCCACCACCGTCAACAGCCCCTCCGCCATCACCACCCACACCCTGCACACCTCCCTGCCCCTCAGTAGCCCCCCTTCCCTCGAGCTAACCACCTGTCCCTCCCTGTCTCCTTGGACCTCTTCTCATAACCCAGGCCTCACACCAACCCAAGCCTCAGCCTCCGCCTTCTCTTCTTTAGGTCACTCCCAGTGGTCCCTGGGTACCCAGACCGTCATCCTAGACCCCCAGTCACTGAGCTTAGAGTTCAGGAGGCTCATTCATTCAAGACAAGACTTGGGTCCGGCTTCCCCATCCCTGTACCCTAGCTCCTCCAGCTCTGCCCCAGTGTCTCCTTACCGTCGGGGGAGGTGATGACTTGTTCTAGAAGAGCACACCTGGGCTTCCTCACAGTTTTCTCTGTACCCAACACCTTGTGTACACGGTTCCCAAAAGGCGGGAAACAGAGAGAGGGGGAAAACTGGTTTCCTTTGTCTATTGTTTGAACGCACCGCGACACTGTGAGACCCCTCGGGGGGAAGGAGCCCCTTACAACTTGCTCTATCCCGCTAAAACAATTCTGAACAGCTCAGTCAGCGCTTTTGCTCTTGGTAGTGTGGACTTGTTGGGTACTACAGTTAATATTGATTACCTCAACTCAATGATTAACACAAAGTGCGAGGTGAACGTTTTAACTAAACAATATTTAAAGTTTAAATGACGAATCAAGTGGGATTGCTGAGAATTTTTCATTAAACCCTATTGTGTTTGATATCAGGTGTCTTTTCTGGTTCTGAAATAGTTGATAACATAAGATGTGATGTCATGTATCCCCTGTTTTCTATGGACAGTGTTTTAAAGTGAATAGAAAGGAGTATAATGTGGCATGACTCCTAAGGTGCAATAATTATTATTTTACGTGGGCAATTAATTATATTGCTAAATTTGAATGACCTTGCCATGCCTAGTCATTATTGCCATAGTTTATAAGTGACTCTATAGTATCCTTGTTGCAGTCTGTTTGTAGTCAATAAGCAAGCAAAAAATATGACTGCATTATGTGCTTTGGGATTCACTGGCTCACAGCGCCTCACAGTGGCGGACTGAGTTAATTACAACAGTGAAAACGCCTTAATCTTTATCATGCTTCATAAAAAATGAATGTATCACATTAAGCCTAATTTGGTTTTTTGTAATGTCTTATATAATGTACAAACTATATTTCCTGTAGTTTATCAATGCATGCTTTAGTAGTACTCTTAAAAACTTTGGAGCAAAAAGCATTTGACAGGTAGAGCAGCTAAGATTGATGCAATATGGTGTTTATATATCTAACTTGTTGTTCAGATTAGCATGGAAACCAGTGGGACCTCCTCTCTGTGCCTCTCTTGCTCTGGGTGCGTCTTAATCCATTTAAACGTTTCCATTCTTTACTTGTCTCCTCTCTCTTTGCTTACATGTTTTAGAAAGAAAGGGAAGGAGGCAATGAAAAAAGGAAACCACTTGAAAATAAATTCAGCCTCCCCGATATTCATGATCAATGTCTTGACCTCTCTTACAGCAGTGCCTCTATTTACCACCAGGTGGCAATGTCTGACCACCATTCCCATCACTCTTTTTGCATTGGACGCTTTCCTGTCAAATGCTGTTTGGCCTCTCTCTTACCCCTACCTCAAACAGTCGTATATATCTCATAGGTGAAACCAGGTTTACACAAAATGTAAAGGTGGGGAATAAATCATATATGTGTTAACTGACCAGGTCAATAATTTCTCTTGTGTGAAAGAAGTATTGAGTACACATGACAAGCCGAT
Source organism: Polymixia japonica (assembly GCA_900302305.1). NCBI lineage: Eukaryota > Metazoa > Chordata > Actinopteri > Polymixiiformes > Polymixiidae > Polymixia > Polymixia japonica. Next base: position 9,898 of record OMKK01026757.1, read on the forward strand.
GACAACACACGTATACAGATGTGGACGTTGACTAAAATCAATGCAACTGAGCTTAAGACTACAGAAGGCTTACGCTGGCGTTTTGGTGTGCTGAGGTCTGACTTGTAGTCCGTAAGTGTTAACCCTGATGTGTCTGTCCTTCTTTTTGTGAAGCACAAATGAATACAGTACTGAATTTGAAAGTGTGTGTAAACGTGTCTGTGTCTCTGTCTCCTTGGCTGTTTTGTGTTTTAGGGCACCAGTGCTTGTGGTTCCTCGTGAGTTCAACAGAGGGTAGTCTTGTCAGTGTGGTCAGATGAGGCTGGCCTCAGAACAATAGTCAGACTCACGCGCGCTCGTCGTTGACGTTCACAAAGAAGCAGAGGATCACTCTCGGTCTAGCTTGAAGTGTTACCCTCCTTCTCTCTGTTTATTTTGCGGTGTTGCTCAGGAGGCTCTTGTCGTTTTACTTGGTGTCATTCTTACAGAATGCCCCATTCATTCGCATTGTAAAACGTCAAGTCTAGGAATCTATGGGGAATAGCATACTCCTTGCTCAAGCCAAACCTAACTAAATTAAATTACACTGAGATGGTTAAAAATAACTATCGATAATACTATAGATATTACTATAGATACTACTAGAGTTGCAATATCAGCAGAATTATATTAGGCGGGGAGCAGATTAGTGAAAATAGCAGTCATTCTGTGTCTGTCACTGACAAGGCCTGCCCCTGTCTTGTCCTCCATGTTGCCTCTGTCCTATTGTCCTAACCCTGAGTGTCACCACTCTGTATATCTGTCTAATTTATCAGTTTCTTGTAGATTGTCAGCAGCCTGCTGCCTCACTATCGTCACTCTCCCCACAACTAAGGCGAGGGAGAGTCTCCCTAGTCCACAGGTAACAAGCTCCAGAACCAACTGGTAGTCCGGCTCTAGAACCGGCTGGTAGTACAGCTCTAGAACCAACTGGTAGTCCGGCTCTAGAACCGGCTGGTAGTACAGCTCTAGAACCGGCTGGTAGTACGGCTCTAGAACCGGCTGGTAGTAAGGCTCTAAAACCAGCTGGTAGTACGGCTCTAAAACCGGCTGGTAGTACGGCTCTAGAACCAACTGGTAGTCCGGCTCTAGAACCGGCTGGTAGTACAGCTCTAGAACCAACTGGTAGTACGGCTCTAGAACCGGCTGGTAGTACGGCTCTAAAACCAGCTGGTAGTACGGCTCTAGAACCAGCTGGTAGTACGGCTCTAGAACCAGCTGGTAGTACAGCTCTAGAACCAACTGGTAGTACGGCTCTAGAACCGGCTGGTAGTACGGCTCTAGAACCGGCTGGTAGTACGACTCTAGAACCAGCTGGTAGTACGGCTCTAGAACCAGCTGGTAGTAATTTCATTCACATCCATGTTCGCTCTCCATCTCATGCACTTTCTTGGCCTCTCAATCTCTGCCATTTATTACATGTCTTACACGTCTTACACAGCTATCTCTCTATCTCTCTCGTTTCCACTGACACATTGACACATTAGACTTACCCAAGACCCAGCAATATGTTTATGCGGCATGCAAGCCAGATGTACAATGGCCAATCGTATCCTGTTTACTGTACATACACTGCAAGAAATGTTGTATGTTGCAGTACATTAAGTACTGCGTATCTTTTCATAGTAACACACCAATACAACAGTCACAGAGCTTTTAAAACACAGTTATAAACCTCTTCCGTGAGATTAAGGAGCACTTTTCACTCTGCATGCAGTTTAGCATGACCTTTAAAACATTTAAACTGCTGCACAATTAAGTTCAGTGCTCATTCTTACATTATAAAAATATTGTATATGAACATAAACCTAAAAGTAGAACTTCAAAGTTTAACAACCCTGGTAAAGTAGTTTCTTCCCTAATCATGCTAGACATATTGCAGGTCACGTATGAGTTAACATTTCATTATAGGAATAGATAAAATAGGGCCAGTTAAATCCTTCTCTGCTACTGAATTCACCACAGAAGTATAACATCAGTACACCCTTCAACCGTAACCTTCGACTACAACTCCTCTCTCAGAGGTTTACCAATATCTTCAGTTGTCTCAACACTTACAAATAGAAAACTGCTGACAGATCTGAGGCCTTGTAGGGTTCTTGTTCTACAAGTTTGGTTCTATTCTTGTTCTCTAGTGAGTTTTCCTCTCCATTTAGATAACCCCCAGTACCTTTTCCTCACGTATTAATTGGTGTGGTGGTATGTGAGGAAAGCATCCATCTTTTTTGCCCTCATCAACATGTGTTTTTGTTTGTTGGTATGTTACGTTATTGTGTCAGATGACTACAGCTCATTTTTATTTTACTGTAACCACTGTTCTTCCTGTCCGTTGCCCTCACTCTGATTTTCTGCTTTGTCCCTTCATACCTGCAGTCCTAACATTGTGGCACGCCTCCAGGAACACCGGTCAGTCCTCTCCAGCGGCGGTAACCTTCTCTCCCCCTGCGATCCTCGTAACTGCCTGGCCCAGCAACCCCAACTCCCTGACACCTAACCTTTGCTCCTCCAGCCCAGGCCTGCCCGTGGGTCCGGTAGGAGTCACACAGAGACAGAGACACTATGGATGGGGGGCTCCTCAGTTAAAGCCCCCCGGTCTAGCGATCCACCCTGGTGCCTACTGGTCTCTGTGACCTCCAAACACTAAGGCCCAACCCCTGACAGGCCTCACTCCCTTCTGGTTGCAAGGGTCGCAGAGCAGGGGCAGAGGGCTCCACTCCTTATTGGTTAAGCTGAAATGACATCATATCCTGGCCAGCAAGGTAAAATCCAAAATGGAGGACTTACCTGCGGTGCAAACACCAGAGTGACAAATCATTGGAATGTTGTCCCCTATCTATTGTATTATTTATTTATTATCTATTGACTTGATTGGTTATTTATTTACATATTGATTTGTGATATTTCTATCAGATATTTATTACTGGAAGTTTTTTTTTCTGTGATATAATTTGTATGTTAGTCATTCTTTAAGATGGAATTCAAGACGTTTTATTGCTGTGGTGTGGACTTCAATATGACTGCTGACTTAGCACATTCACTCCATAGCTAATTCTCTACTTTTCAACAAAGAAAAAAAAAACTGCTGTAGTGAAAATGTTGAAGACTTGCCTAACACACTAAGCATCACATCATACCACACGGCTTTTAAAATGTTAGATTCGGTCGCCATTACACAAAAAACATTCAACTTTTCCATTGTTGTGTTAAAGTACATTGAATTTTACGTTGGAAACAGACTAATGAAAGTAAAACTTGATTGGTTGATTTCAACTACCTTGCTAACGTCACTATTCTTTCTTGGGATGCTTGTTTTTTATACAAACCTTTTTTTTGAAGACATGTGCATAAAGACTATATTTTATATTTCCATTTCGTTTTTGTTTTCACCACAGTTTCCGGTGAGGTGGTTCTGTTTTGTCATAATAGTGCAGATCTTGAGCTAGCTGAGAGGCTGAGGGTTTGAGATGAGGTCTAGTGCTATCGGCCCGGGTGTGGCCTTTTCAATTGCACAGGTTTACTTGACCGTGAAGTGAACGGACTCCTTCCTTTTAGCATCACCTATACGAAAGAGGAGTCCCCAGAGATGTGCCTCTTCTTCAGTTACTCTTGCCGTAATCAGGACAGTGTATTCAAACCACAAGGTGTTTCCCATGCTCTCTATGAGTTCATTTACTGTATTTTCGCTGTCTGAACCCCCCCGATGTTCCACCATAGCAGTGTACCTGGACATTGACCGTTCAAGTTTCAGTGAAGTGAAACGTATTCCTTCAGTTGCAGTATCCCAAGCTACGCTTGTCTATCAGGCTCTGTGTCACTGTTTAGCCTCTCCCTAAATGCTTCTTCCAAACCATATACAGTACAAGCACAATTCTACATTAAAGCAATAGCACTGGTCTGAGAGGGTTTACCCGATCTTTTCACCTCTGTGATGACATAACCAGCGGGCCGACTAGACAGGTTAAGAGATTATGACTGCAGTGTTATTTTCAGATAAAGATTTATCGAGGAAGGAAGCTACAGCACTCCCGCCAATTTCCTTTTGACGACGGAGGTATGATGAGATATGACGCTCGGTTTGGAAACGCTGTATTGATCAGACAGGGACAGAACAAAGTGTGACTGTGTCGGACCTAGCCTGCGATGTTTGAGTCGCACGATCAATTCACCTAATTTCCTGTCTCCACACCCTGCTGCTGTTTCTGATGATAACGTCTCTTTGTTCTGTTCACTGGACTGAATACATACGTGTATTCTGATGCATACGAGACTGATGCATTGACATTTTTTATTACGCCATTGTACATTCATTCACCAGTGTGGGTGGATATATTAATTGTCTAGGGTGTATTCTTGTGAAATATACTATAGTCATTGAGGACAATCTCCAACTAGGATCTACAGACAGTATAGCGCTGTAATGATGGGTGAAAGCATGTTTGTTACAACAGTGGGAATGGGTGAGCTATTTCTGTTTTGTTATTGTAGTCATGTGTTGGATTTTGTTCTTCTTGTCTATGTTAATAGTGTAGATTGTTCATATTGCAACTGCAAAGTCATGAAAATATTTGGAGTCCAAAAGTGGCTGCTGAGTCCGTGCTCTTTAATGAGCATTTTTTTCGCTAACTCACTTGGTTTGTTTGCACAATATATCAGTGGAAGATAGTCAGTGGAGAGACACTAATCAAATTAAAGAAAGAACATGATTAAAAAGAAAGACAGCAATATACTACATTGGGTTTCACACTTTCTATTTAATTGAAAACAGTGTTAAAGTTGTTTCAATAGTAAATAAAAGCCCTGTTCTTGGACTTGTATGGAACTTTTCTTGTGTCTGTTTGTATTTTCCTTATTCTCAACAAATGGATAAATTCACTTTAAGGAGTGAATGTTTTTTGTGTGTGTTTGAGCTCCATGTTTGCATAGTAGACAGAATAACCTCCACAGTTCAACAGTTATCCTTATACAACAGTTATATGTTTTACATTTCTGTTTCTATTTACACCACATCGGAGTACGTATCAACCTAATACCTTCACAGTGGAGTACCACACGGGCATAATGGTCTCCCATCAGCATACCTACCATGTTTAGATCACCGTGTACTCTCCTATACTACCCCAACACACCTGCAAATTGGATGCAAAATGGATAACACATTTCAGTAACAGCTATTCTAAGAGTATGTGTGGCAGTGAGTTATATTCTTGTAGTGTTTAATTACTCCCAGAAAGAGAGGAGTCCCACAGAGTAATTAAAGCAAATGATCGAATTATAACAAGAAGCAGCGCTTCCACCAATCAGCGCCATTAAAACTGCTCCACAGAGGAGCAGGGCGGGGCTTAGGAGCCCCTCACGTCAAGGTGATTGTCAAGATATTGCGGATGATGATCAACCAGTAAGCACAAACATGCTTTCCGGACTTACCGCACTTCTTGGACGGATATTTGATATTTACAGAGACGCATGACCAATCTGATACTTATTAGGACGCGTCGCTAACTTATGCGTTATATGGGATGTGCTGTTGACGGAGTATTTGTAGTTTTGTTTGTTATTATTATTATTATTATTATTTGTTAAGTGGTTGCAGTTACTTTGTGGGTTGAATGCATTAACCATCATCACTTCGATGTTGAAGCGATCAGTGCCGCAGAGAGAAATGGAGGACTTCAGAAGAGTCGCGTTGCGCAGGAAACAGCGAACTTTGGAAGAGTCAGACACGGAGCAAGAACTGATCTCAGGTAAGCAAGGCGCGGCTGGGTGGCCATGTCATGTCCGCTGTATCTGAACAGGTGCTCTCCACTTGTTCCAGATGTTATATATTCCAGTGTAACTTTTAATGTGCACTTAAAACTGCTTCCTTTTGTGCAATATCAGAAAAATATTTATATAATTTGAAGAATATTATATAACCACCAGTCTGTGGACTGAGGCATCAATAAAATCTCAGATTGCCTCACTATGTGACTGTGTGTGTAAAAGCGACCTTGGGTCCCTTGAAAGGCGCTATATCAATTAAAGCCATTATTATTATTATTATTATTATTATTATAAGGTATCTCTTAATTTGCAACTCTTGTATGAGTCACGTCGTGACCATGTGGTATTGTCATAACCTAGGCTAGTTGGGAAAGTATGTAGTTGCCAGACTTAACACACCTATACCACTTGTTTACACACCACTGTCTAGCTATGCTGACTGGATGGCTGCTCAGCAGGTATGAAGGTTGCAAAGGCAAGCCCCAACCTGTTGTGTAACCAACTAGACTACATACTCCAGGGCATATATTTTTCTGTTTGTGCTCTATGGTGGTGTGAAGTGGAAAACACCCACTTTCTCTATAGGCCTACGTCTTACTGGGCTACTCAAGATATAATGGCTCTCCCGAAAATGGCTGCAATTCCCCCTTCCCATCTCTTCACCTCAATCCTCTACCTTTACTGAAAAGTCTGACATAAAATAGCATTACGTCCTCTTTTCTTATTGGAAGTCCATCCAGGCTTTCAAATGGATCTTTAAGAAACTGCAGCCAGTCAGGGATCGTTTATGGATGGCTGACTCTGGGTTTAGGCTTGGAAGGGTAGGGTTTATTCAGTCCTCAAAGAGCAGGGATTCAAATTCATATCAGCAGTAACAGTGTGCTGTCTGGGCACGACCTAGAGGTGCAGGAACGCTCACATGACCTAGTCTTATCTCTAAAGTCTGTGGAGAGGTTAAGGTGCTTGTGCAAACATGAAGCTAACTGTACAGCAGTTTGATATTAACTTTGATCTTTGGTAAATAACCGCACCTCATTTAGGTTAAGGACACGCAGCCTCAATTTTGTCAGTGGCAAGTCATAAACTGTGAGTCGTCACAGTAAGTAGACTTCATCTGGCTCAGACAGTGAGTCCTGCTGAGAGTCAGGAAATGAGGTAATACTTTAGTATCCAGAAATTATGTGTAAATATAACACTATGGATATAATTTATTGGCAGCACTAAACGTCAACTTCAACTTCTGTGTTCTTTAATATCAACATTGTTCTTGGACTAGATACACACCACTTTGTTTAGATCATGTTTATAGGCCAGGAGAAGACAGTAATACATATGGTATAATGAATGACTCATAATGAATGGCAGAAATACAAATAAATAAAATGAAATTCAAAGGAATAACAGTTAATGTGATTTGGTGACTGTCAGAATTGACTTTTTCATTTACATGTTCAGTTGTTTGGGATTTTGTATTTTATGTCATGAATGCACTTTTTCATTCATATTTGTAATATTTGTAACTGCTATCTTTCATAATGTAATTCCTTCATGACCCCTAACAGTTCCTAAACTAACAACTATCTCCTAACTCCACCACACCACTATAATCCTATATATAATAATCTATATAATAATCTTAATGTTGCATTCCTCAGATATTGTAAGGTAATATGTCATGCTAGTTTTGCAGAAAATAAAAGTGAACTTGAGATGACCCACATTTGTGACAACCCATCACAAAACAAATACATATAACTTGATTTTCCTTGCTAGTTAAATAGGAAGTCTTTCCATTTGACATGTTCCAGTAGGCCTCTTAATGATCCATCACCATGGCTGGCTGCCCCCTGTCTTCTGAGACCTCAGATGTCTTAGCCTGGATTTCAGTAGAGGAGAGGGCTTTCTGAAGACTGTCCAGTGAAGCTTTTCTAGGTTTATTATGCTTTGTTATTTTAACTCCATGCCTCCGTGTCTCCAACAGAGGACTCAGTGGAGGAGTATAAAAGGAGCTTTAGGCTAGCTCCAGTGCTGCATTATATGTTCCTCTCCTTCTTACTGAAGAAGATCATTGACTGTCACTCTCATTCTCTCTTCCAAGATGAATGGTTCCTTTAGAACACCCTTAACTCTATGTAGTCCCGTAATAACGGACGTTCTTATAATGCAAATGCAATGCTGCAACGTTGTGACCCTGTGACAGTTCTTCTGCAGTAGGGTCATTTGTGTTGTTCTGCAGTGCTCAAACTCTTCTGCGTGCCCGCTACAACCCCACCGTAAGCAGTTTTAACAGAGGAAGGTCGGGCAGATGTTTGGGAAGCACGGGTAATCCGAAGGATGGAGCATCCCCATAATACAATCTCTGTAAAAACACGACACACTCTCTGCAATCCCTTAAAGACTTCAAAGAGGAGTTTTGGTTCACGTGCCGCTCTAATACATACTCTAATATATACTCACTACTGTAGGCACAACCACAACCAAACTACTTTCTTTGGAAAGGAGCTTAGTTTTAATTATCTTGTCCCCACAAAAACACATAAGCACAAAATCTCAGCAAAAATGAGGATAACTGCGTGAGTTTGTAGCATAGCAAGTCTGGTATTCCCCCTCCCCCCCCCTCTCCCTAAGCTGACTGAAAATCTTATTTTGCTTTTACAGAGCCTAGTAGCTTGGGGGGGTTACAGATCTGTGCTGGTGTTAGTCCTAGGACTTCTGCGTCAGTCTCTAACAATAGTGCCGATTGTGTTCTGTCTGTCAAAAAGAAACAGTGGGACTGTATGAATCAACAGCTCTGTGGTCTGCTAGCCTACTGCTACTGCCATTGTTCTGCTCCGCTGCCCAGCACCCATCCTGAACTGAACCCTCAGAGTTTCCTCAGCTGGCTTTAACTCACTTCAATCCAGTGACAAATACTGGCCTTGTGCAACGTGATTCAGTTCACGATGGCTTGACGATGTTTATTGGAAACATTTTGTTTTGCTTTGTCTCTTTATGTATGGCTGTAAATTATTATACCACATCAATATAAAATTCCCATGAATCACTTTAAGAGCTCCTGCTATATTGGGACTCTCCATAACAACAGTATCTCAGGGTGGTCACAGCATGATTGACCGAGCCAGTGGGATCAGCTTGTTTCCAATTTTGAAAGCTCCATTGCAAAGTATTTCCTCTGTGATTAAACACAAGTTACAGCCTTGTAAATTACCCATGAACCACTGTGAGGAAAAATATATTTGTGTGTATACTGTAGGCTAAACTATGAATAAAATAATTTCCCGCTGGATGAGGAACCAGAATACATCCAGTTTCCCAGCATCAGAAGCCCCACAGCACAGAGACTTCAACCAACAGCTTCTGTTGTCGTTGGTTCAGCTCCTGGTATACTTTGTATGAATCTGCTGTTAGCCATGCTCTCCTTCAGTATTATAACTATTCATTATAATGTAGTATGTGCAGTCTGGGCTATGCATTGGAGGATTTATTGCATGCTTGACTTTAACGTGATAAGGTGCTCAGAGCCAAAGGCCATAAATAAGTTGTGCCATGGAGCTGCTGTAGGTATACACTCAGGTGTGAACTGGAAAACAGTAGTTGAAGGTACAACAATATGAAACAACTGCCTCTTTCCATCTTGTTAGTTGGTCTCAAGAGTTTGTCAGGTTATTATGTACAATTATTGTTCAAGCGTTGTTTATTGTTTAAAGGGGAGGGTGTGTAGCAGTTAGTTTTTGTTAGAGGAAGAAGGAAGGGAGAGTCAGGCATACAAGATGGATGTTACTAAGTTACTCACTACTGCTGTCTGGCTGAGACGTCTCAGGCTGTGTGTGTGTGTTGTGGAAGCGAGCCATGATTGGTATGCTCATACACACACACACACACACACACACACACACACACACACACACACACACACACACACACACACACTATTTAAACTTGGTGCAATGAAATATCCCAATTCCCATAACAATCCAGTAGGTGGCGGTACACGCTAACATATTTTTTCACCCTGCCAACTCCTCCAGCTGCTGGAAATCCACCCAGTAACTGCTCACTAATACTAACTTTATTCATATAGTATTCACTATTTGCTCAGTATGTGATGAGGGCACACAGAGCAGCCATGTATGTACACTATATCTTGGCATGTTTTGCTTCTATGTTTTCCTACACTGTAGATGATGTAAAAGGTTGTAAAGCGTTTATGAATAATAAAGAGTTTATAATAAGGAAATGTTCAATGTTACTGTAATATCTGCTTTGTTAGATTTCCTCCTAGTTTAAGTCACAATCCACGATTGGTTTGAGAGGTCCCCGTCGTCCCACATCTGTTTGTTTTGTAAACAGTGTGATGTGTCCGTTTGGAAGCATTTCACCTAACAGGAAAACGCCTTTTAAAAGCCACTCAAACACAGGGAACTCCTCTGTATTTACTGAAGAAATTCACTAAGTGAAAGATGGCTGACGCTGACTGAGGCAACGTGCAAAAAACAACAATGTTGTTGTAATTCCTTGCTTAGCCACAACAGGGCAGCACTTAAAAACAATCACCTGATGACTTCCTCCCATGTGGAGAATGCAAAAGCAGGGGCCTCGGTTTTAATAGAATCATTATGATACTTTCATACGTGTTATTTTATTGAACTGAGTCTAATTATCTCAGCTATAACATACTGTAAGGATGGTATGGCCACAAATATATCATATTATCTATTACGTTGGTCTTTTTTTCTTAGGCAGTACTGTTTAACGCAGTTAAAGTTATGATAGCGTTAAGGTGTGATGTTCTTGGTTATCGACCTCTGGACCCTATACCAACTGTTTTTGTAGCGCGCACACACACACACACACACACACACCATTCACCTCATTCCTGGAAGACAGGGCATTAATGTCAGGAAAACAATAAGGAGGTGGAGGGAGGAGGAAAGAGTAATTTCGGACTGTTTGTATAGAAATGAGTGAAACTTCTCCAGTGTGGGTGGAGAGTAGGAGAACAGTCGATGACACACTTCCTTTATCGGCACCCGTGTGTGTGTGTGTGTGTGTTTGTGTATGTGTGTGTGTTTATGTATGTGTGTTTGTGTCTGTGTGTGTACATATACACACACATCACACAACATTCAAGGTCAACTTGTTTTCCAGTTGAGTCTTAAATTTAAATCTGTTTTTTTTTGTTTTTGTTTTTTTACCGGAAATCTACTTCTTTTGATACAGCTGTGACAGACGTTGACATTCCCCTCGAGTCAAGAGAAACATAAAATGCTGTGAGCCGCAGGCCCGACACTTCATGCATCTGACTCTCTGGTAGCAAAGTGTATTTATATTACCATAGATCATAGATACCATAGATGTTCCAAAAACAATCAATGCCTACTGGTCTGAATCCCAGTATACCCTGCGGCCCAGTTGATAGGAACCTCGCTATCCGCCGTGTTTCGTTCAGGACGCAGTGGGGCTG
>OMKK01026797.1:2485-18013 GCA_900302305.1 Polymixia japonica
TTTCAGGTAGAAGTTGTATTTAATAACAGATGCAGCTCCAATACAATTTGAAGAGAAATTCTTATGGTTTTCATAGTTAGGTTTAAAAGATGCATATTTTTGCACCAGCAGTTAAATCAAGTAACCAAGCATTTTAGCAAGCATTTTATTGGCCAATAATATGGAAGGGGTGGTGACAACAACATTCATGACATCAGACTTACACTGTTAAATACTAAAAGGGAGAAAAGTGTTTCTCAAAAATGCACATTTTAACCAGGATTGATCGCTTTCACTTAAACATAATCAATTCACTGTATGACTGAAAATAGGAGATCAATAGGATACAGAAAAAGCACATTACCAGGCTTATAGTAAAATCTGTTTTGTGTTTCTATCAAAGTGATTCTATAATTTGGTCATGCGTAGTTTTGATGTAGTAATTGTGTCCCAGGCAGGATTAAAAGGTGAATGGACAATGGTGCAATGATAAAAAACGGTATTAACACAGAAACATCTCAGATGTCTTCAATGTAACTTCAATGGAAATGTGGTATCATTTGAATTTACTGTGAAAATTAATGCAAACCAAGGGATTCTAATAGTAAAGTACAAAGATTAACAAATATGCATTAAAAAAATTCATTTGTTATAAACACATCAATTTTCTAGTCATTAATGTTATACCTTTGTCTAATTTCAAATACAATCATCATATATGCATATATACAGGCTACATTTAATTCAATGGAAATTTCTTTTTAAGGAAGATTTCTTGAGCTGAGACTTGGCTCCCATCCATCAATGTCTCTGAAATGATGGCCAATGGGCAACAGATATATAATTGTTTAATTATACTTAGTTACTCATTAAAATAATATTGGAGTTGGACTAATTGTAATATTAGTCAATGGATACTTGTTTAGGGATCTTGGGCTAAACATGGGCATGCAGTCATTTGTGTAATAGAGTAGATTTATTCAAGTTGTTCAGTGCCTCTGGTTACTATTTCCTGAGAAGCTACTCTTACAGGCCCAAACCCAGGGTCATATAAATCCCTGGTTCACACCTGAGGTATCTGAGGATACATGTTTAACTTAGTAGATGAAATTAATCTTTAGCTAACTGCTCAGCCCTGAATTAAAAGGAAAAAATAGAAATTATAAACTTGCAGAATAAATGCCTCTCAAACGGCAGCTTTTAATTTGGTTGATTAAAACTCATGTGAATCAATAAGAGCTCATTTAGATGTGTGACGTGTCAGCTGCGTGACAAATGCAATTTGGCCTGTTTTATGATATAGGCCCTCCTGACACAGTGCAAAAATCATAACTAATTGATAGGGTGTGTGGCGCAATATATAGAAATCATTGATTCAGTTTCTCAATTCTAATTTAATCTGAATACACCTGTCGTGTTGATTAAAAATTCTCTGCATAAATTCCAGCTACTGGTGATAATGCTGTCAGTTTTCTCAGCAGCCAGGCCTGACAGAAATGCTGACGGCCTTATGCCTCTTCCTTTTTAACCAATAATCCAATCTGCTGATAGTGAGCTATAGCGTGTGTGCGTGCGTGCGCGCGTCCGTGCTTGTATAAAAATGTTGTTCTGTCTATTACTGTGTAACAATCACTCAAGTCACCCCTGAGATGTCAGCTCGACCCACTGGAGTCCTCAAATTCAAAGTGGTTACCAGAATACCCATTTTCATAGTTAAATAAATAAATGGGTCTCTTTTACTTTGTTGGGTTATAAATCAGGGACAATAACTTAAGCGGCACGACCCCTTAAAATATTTACACCCTGTAGTTTAATCAATCAGCAAAATGTCGGCCTCATTACGGAAATATGAACAGATTGTGCGATCTTTTAAAGTAATCACACGTATTGGTTCGGGTTTCCCCCGGTCTTGTCGTGTCACTTAACCTAATAGCCGGGTAAGGGAATGAGTGACGGGCCGCTATAAATTCGCATCTGTCCGACTTTAACCGCTGTTCGAAAGCATGAAAAAGGCCAAGTTTTGGCAGTAAAGTTTATTGAAAAAGCGTGGCCTTCCACAGTGGGGAATGTATTCATGAGAGTCATTTATTGTTGCTGGAAATGTATGTTACAGGTGTTTACCAATGTCATGAGTATAACGAAGTTCTTGCGACTGTTATTGGCCCAATGTCATTCTCTCCTTGGTGCTTTAACATTCACTTTGCATGATGGGGATCAGGACAAGAAACACATTGCCACCACCAGATTTAGGCTAGATCGTGCCAAATAAAAGAAGATTTATGCACTTGTGTCAAATCTTAATATAGGTCTAAGCCAATTTAATAAATCAATCAATCAATTCAATTAATGATAGCCTAATATATAGGCTAGATATAAAACACATTCATAGATATTTCATCATAGGCTATTTATTAAAGCGCATGTAATTAAAGGGAACATTGAAATTCCGAAGAAAGCAAATTTAAAAAGCAATAATACATCAACAAACATCGCTGGGACAAGCAAATATGGCCTTGGCTATTTCGGCATTTGATAGCTTATTTCTCGATGATATGAGACACTCAGGCCAAAAATGCTGGTATTATCCTTAAAGTTAAGGTACAGATTTTGTATGGAGAAAAGTGTATTTTATAGTAGCACAAATGAAAATAAGTTAGAGAAAAGTAATATCTTACATAGCCCATTCAGATAAGATAAGACATTTCATAATAACGAACATGGTCTAGATCCGCCCTCTTGTGGCAAAGGAATCTCAACATCTTTGTCTAAAAATCAACACAACACACGTTGTGTGTAATGATACAGTTTCATCCAGCTGCCGACGCTGAACAAATAGCCTCATTTTTTAGATGAGTTGAAGATTAATGAACATTGGACACTGGCAAACCGACAGAAACAGACGGAAGATTGTCAATGTTTACAAATAGCAAAAAGTATTGCATGTGAAAAGGTGATGGCAGGATCTGTGAAAAAATATATGAATACAGTTACCCAAGATGATACCACCATATGGCCTACTGTACATCAGAGTCCTTTATGCATGTATATATGTTTATATGTAACCTTAATGTGCAGACAGGCTCTTGTCTCTGCTCTACCAACTGGCCGTCTAATAGCCCACCGTTTCAAGTTTTCTTCCCTTAACTCTGATTTGCTCAAATGAATGAATCATTAAGAATATATACCCATCACCGTGCGCTTTTGATAGCTAATGCAAAACTCGTCATACATCGTGGTAAATTGATGTGTTTTGTATTGATATAGGCTACTGTTCTAGAACTGTATCATACACAGGGAAAAAAATGACAAAATTAAAAAATTAATCTAACTAATAATGGGGCAATGTTCTAATAACGTGCCAGTATTATCTCTCCCCATTCACATAACAAACATTTTGCATAGTGATCCTGTAAACCTGGTATGTGCATTGCGCATATGTTGGACGCGTGGGATGCGCATTTGCTGCGCAACATTGGTCGCTTGGTGCGGCTGTGGACCAGGGGCGGTGCGGAGACTTAAGGGCGGCCCGTTCTACTTTAGAAGCATGAAACGACCCTAAAAGTTGGCTTTTCTTCCATCTTCTCTCTGTGAGGTGTAGTACTTGCGGGATCCAGATAAAATCAGCAGAAACCCACTTCACATCCAGGCACGTCGCGTAACTTTGCTGTAGATATGGCCTGCTCAGAGCTCGGTAAGTGTTATTGTAGAGTTTTTATTTAATTTATTTTGTCATCATAACGCAGCATCGTGCTGGGTGCTAACTCACCTAGCTACCATTAGCCAATAAAAACGTGATACACTAATCTTACATGTGATTGCTCTTTAGAATTCAGGTCATATGAGTCTAAACTATCTTTTTTTGATCTGGCCTTGCAGCTCTTTTGAGTGTGTCAGACAAGAGCGGATTGTTGGACTTTGCCAGAAGGCTGGTGAACGTGGGTCTTTCTCTGGTCGCTTCAGGTGGAACAGCCAAAACCCTGCGCGACGCTGGACTGGCTGTCAGGTGGGTCCTCAACTAACCTCCTTGTAGTCGTAGTTTGTAATTTGTAGTTTGGTGCACCTTGTATAAACACTTTTATAAACCCGGTTATCAGTCAGTGGCATGCTTTGAACCGCCATTGTCTCTCCCGTGTGGCAGGGATGTGTCTGAGTTGACTGGGCACCCAGAGATGCTTGGAGGCAGGGTGAAGACTTTGCATCCCGCTGTCCATGGAGGAATACTGGCCAGGCGCACCCCCACAGATACCGCAGACATGGAGAAGCTGGGTTACAGCCTGGTCAGGTACGAGAGGGATGGCAGATATGTGATGCTACCTGTAAAAAAAGATTTGACTAGTTTCCAATGCATTGACTAGTGCATTTGTAAACATGGCAATCAACTTTTTCTAATGGGCTTAGTCTACATATTTAGATATAATGGTGTATACAGAAATAGAATATATTACATGGGGTGTAAAAGAACAAAATCACCTTCAGCACAGAGTGACAAACTGAAAACACATGACCTGAGGCCTGCTTTTTTAGCTAATATGGTTAGTGCACAGGCTGTGGGAAGCATGTGTAGCTGATTTAGTAACTAGTTAATTGAAACACTGCTGCCCCTGCAAGCTTTGTCTTGTGACTCCTGCTGTTCAAACATAGAGGAATCTGATTGGCCTACAGAGGAACCTCACTATAACTTCATCGGTGTGCTTCTGGACTTTGGGAGAAGTGGTTGACTAGACTACCAGGTTCTGCTTGAAGAATAAGCATGTGTGGATCTTTAGAAATGTACTTGACGACCCATGATGGCTCACGAGTTCAAAAGCTTTTAAATGGCCCAGAGGTGTTCCCACTTAACAAATTCATTTATTAAAAAAATAAAACTAGGTCAGACCTATCAATGAGTGCGTTTACATGCGCACTAATACGCCGATCATAACCCGATAATGGTAATAATGCGGTTCTTAAAACGGTCATGTGAATGCCTTTCTCTGATTTCCAAAATCGGGGTAAGGTCTTAACCGGCGTATTCAAAACCCGATAAAGACTCTTGGATTGTTGCCCAATCTTTCGATTCTTTGATGCATGTGAACGTCTTAAGGCCGAGCAGCGCGGCTCAGCACCAGAGCTTCGCATACAACGATTCATGCAACGCAAATCATGCAGACACGTCTATTGAGTTATCAAATTACTAATTACACGTGTACGGAATTATTGTATTATTGGCATAAACTGACAATTCCCAATAATCGGGTTTCTCGTGGTCATGTAAACGCAATCATTGTGCGAAATTGTCACGCCGATTTCATTTCGAAAGAGCAATGGCCAATGGGGAAACTCCAACACTCAGTCAGTCAGTGAGTCGGTGATGGACGTCCGTGTTTATAGGGCTGGCCCCGCTGCTGAGGTACAGCCAAAAATAAATCCTGGGAAAATATATTCTAGGTATTATTGTTTATGAGTATGAACCACTCTCCTAAAGCTAGAATTGAAAGAACCAATGGATCTATGGGGGGATAAAAATTAAAGCATGGGTAAGCTCATTTGCTTAATTTGTGAGAGCAGATGTATGTGTTTTTTTATTGTAGATAAACGGGACACCAGGAGCGCTCCACACAGTAGTACGTGAAAACATGGAGAGATTTGACATGATTTTGTTTTGTTTTCATAATGCATGAATTACAATGACATACTCCAGTCATTTGCAGAGAGCCACAGAGTAATCCTAAATAAAAGAATTGATTTGCATCCTCAAGGTGCATGGGCTCCTACTGTCTACTACTTTAGCATGTTGTGTTGAGAACATGTGCTTGACTAGAACTTGCACACTTGTAGTATATGGTAGCCACGCTTTACTTATATTATTATAAGTTATTATAATTTACTAAATTGTGGTCACACTTCAATTTTATTTTATTTATTTTTTCAATGTCACCTCCCAGGTTCTGTACTAATCTAACATCAAGACATTTTCTGCAGCTGTTCTGTCTGAGCTTTTGCACACGTGTGTACATGCACTTGTTTCCACGATGATCCAACTAAATTACTTCTCTGCTTACTCTTAATCCAGGGTGGTGGTGTGCAACCTGTACCCTTTTGTGAAGACCATCTCCAGCCCAAATGTTACAGTAGAGGATGCTGTGGAGCAGATTGATATTGGTAAGCGACGGTATGGTGGTGATGACATTTAAGGAATATAGCTTTAGAATATTGAAATGGGTATAATTCTGTATGCTGTACCTAATAACTGTTTTCTGTGTTCCCAGGTGGTGTGACTCTGCTCAGAGCAGCAGCCAAGAATCATGCCCGTGTCACCATTGTGTGTGACCCCTCTGACTACCCGCTGGTTGCCACGGAAATGGAGAGTTCAGACGGCAATGATACAACCCTGGAAACACGCAGGACTCTGGCCCTCAAAGTACTAAAAGAGAAATTGTTGGGGTTTTTTTGTTTTTCCTTTGTTGCTTGTACATAATATTTTCAAGGACAGATTTTCTTCACTTCCGTAATGCAACTTTACTTTCAAGTACAGAGAAAAACGAATTACAACAACAAACAAATCATTTCCTACTATATTTCTAATAGTCAAAACTATGACGGGAGATCATAGGTTTTTAGATGAGCAATGCTGATGCATATTAAACAGCATGCTGGAATTGCTCCTGTTTAACTCAAAAGTCTAAGCCTTCCATGAGCTTTGGTTACCTCTGCCCCCTTTACATGCCCATACAAGCTTCCCTGTCACTGTCCTCATACAACATCAACCATGAGTAAATTATTTATTTTTGCTGAGCAGGCCTCAGTCCTGTTGTGATGGGCACATAATTATAACCACATGTGGTTAGAGTTCTGTTAAACGGAATAGGAGGACAGTAGGTCTCTTTAATCAAGTCAGTTCACAATCGGTATAGTTGTGAGGTTGATTCACTGATCATTCTGGACATTCACTCATGATTTCTAAATCATCAGTGTTCATGAATCATCTTTTTAATTTCGATAGTTAGCCTGACACAAGATTGTTAGGATTGTCACAAACAAATTTTAGTCACCGCTCTTAGTTGATCTATTTATGATGTTTACGTAAGGGTGAGGGTTGGTGCAACACAGTCTGCTGTGGGCTTTTATCACTAGTGTTGAAACATCTATGTTTGGGTTAAAAGTTTATCACTTGAACTTTAACCCTGTTGGTTGACCTCCAGCTGAACATTAGGTTGAATAGATACATTTTACCCAAGTATGCCACATGGTGTTGCTTTGCTCTTGAGATGATAATATCTGCACAGATTGGAGTGTAGCAGTCCATTTCATGACCCGTGTGTCACAGTTGGAACAGTTTGGAACAGTTCAGTTCAGTTTGAACTGAATTCAAAGTTGTCAAGTGATAATTGTAAATGGTCTGTCATGCTTTGGCACACATTAGAACATGATGCTTTGCGTCAGTCTGTCCTCAAAGTGCATGCTCTGCCTTTCGCTTCTCAGGCTTTCACGCACACGGCACAGTACGACGAGGCCATCTCCGAGTACTTCCGTGGCCAGTACAGCCGCGGTGTTTCCCAGCTGCCCCTGCGCTATGGCATGAACCCCCACCAGGCACCTGCTCAGCTTTACACGCTGCGGCCTGCCCTCCCCCTCAAAGGTACACCCGCACACCACAGCCACCTCCACCGACCAACCGCGCCGGTGTTGATATTGTTGAGTGATTCATCAGTTGTATTAGGTCATACAAATAAAATGCAATGATTATTATTGAAAGATATAAAATGAAAGTTGAATCAATCATTCCTGATCTCCCCATACTTGCATGCCAAAGCAGCCAAAATAATTCGTTTGAGTATCTATTCTGCCTTTTGTGATGTGGACCAGTGATCCATTCTTTTCTCACCCTCCTGTGACTGCCTGCTACCAGTGGTCAACGGTTCACCCGGCTTCATCAACTTGTGTGATGCTCTGAACGCCTGGCAGCTGGTGAGAGAGCTGAAGAATGCCCTGGGCATGGCTGCTGCCACCTCCTTCAAACACGTCAGCCCCGCAGGTGAGAGAAATACGCACGCGCGCGCACACACACGTTTGCACATTTGCAAATACATAAACAAAATGTATAAACGTATCTCTCTCCCTTTCCTCTTAAGGAGCCGCTGTAGGGGTTCCTCTGAGCGAGGAGGAGGCCAAGGTGTGCATGGTGAACGACATGCTGAAGGACCTCACCCCTCTGGCCACAGCCTACGCCAGGGCTAGAGGTCGGACAGTATAACTCATAGATAGTAGAGATCACTGGAAGACATTTTGTTTTAAGCATTCTTCCCAGTCTTGTTTGTCATTAACTCTTCCTCTCTCTCTAGGTTCAGACAGAATGTCCTCTTTTGGAGACTTCATCGCTGTCTCGGATGTGTGCGACGTCCCCACAGCCAAGATCATATCGAGAGAGGTAGGATCTCCATTTTCCACTCGCCGTCCTAGTGTTGGAAGCGACTGCAAGTTCAGCAACTGAATTAATATAATACTTTGTCAGTGACAATGGCTTTGTGATCATGTTTTTGGTCGACTGCTCTCAGGTGTCTGACGGTATCATTGCCCCTGGTTATGAAGAGGATGCCCTCAAGATCCTGTCCAAAAAGAAGAATGGAAACTACTGCGTGCTTCAGGTAAAAAAAAAAAAAAAAAACGTAAAAAAGAAGTAGGACATCTTTTGTATTTGTGAAAGTAACAATGCGTGTCTCTTTCTCCCAGATGGACCCAGACTACGAGCCTGATGAGACCGAGGTGAGAGTGTTGTTCGGTCTTTATCTCAAACAAAAGCGGAACGGAGGGCTTATTGATAAGGAGCTCTTCAGCAACGTCGTTTCCAAGGGTTCGGTGAGTCACTGTTCCGCATTCACGTCTATGTATGTACCTTGCGCCTATGCTGAAATAATTCTACATCAGTTTATTGATGTTAAACCGTTTAAAGCAAATTCACTACTTTGACTATCACCGCAAAATCTTCTTGCCAAGGCAGTCTATCAAAACGTCACTTAACCCTTTTAATTTCCTTTGTGCCAACCAGCTGTCCGAGAAGGCTCTCCGTGACCTCATTGTGGCTAGCATCGCTGTCAAGTATACACAGTCCAACTCTGTCTGCTATGCCAAGGACGGACAGGTAACCTACAGAAAGAGGACAGTAGAGACGGAAGTATAAGAATCAATATGGGTTAGGATAACTTATGTGTTGTATTGTTTGTTTGTTTGTGCGTGGTCAACAGGTTATCGGTATTGGTGCTGGCCAGCAATCTCGTATCCACTGCACACGGCTGGCAGGCGACAAGGCTGATAACTGGTGGCTGAGGCATCACCCACGCGTCCTGGGCATGAAATTCCGCAACGGTGTGAAGCGGGCCGAGATGGCCAACGCTATCGATCAGTACGTTAGCGGCACCATTGGAGAGGTAAGGGGTCAGCACACGTCAGACCATTACTGTCATACGCCAATGTCATGTCTGCCCTGACAGATGGGCAAACAAGATGGACGTCAGGTTTGGCTGGCATACTAGACGTACAAGATCATTGTGTCTAACTGTGTGTGTGTGTGTGTGTCAGGGCCCAGACCTTGAAGTATGGAAGTCTATGTTTGAAGAGGTCCCTGAGTTTCTGTCGGAGAACGAGAAGAGGAACTGGATCAGCTCTCTCCAGGCGGTGGCTCTCAGCTCTGACGCCTTCTTCCCCTTCAGAGATAACGTAGACCGTGCCAAACGGGTAAGCATCACACACACACACACGTACGTACATTACATTACAATGTGTTCAATAGCAGGAAACTGCATGGATCTGCTGCATAACTTTGGCCCGCATAACTTGTCTACTGCAACTTCCTAGTTTCTTGATCAAAGTTTGAATGTTCTGTCGACACTAAAATAACTGAAAACAAAATGGCTGATCGACTAGCTAGCTCACTGGCTTCACTGACTTATTTTCCTCTTCTTTTCGCTCTGTCCTCTGCGTAGAGCGGCGTCGAATATATTGCCGCCCCAGCAGGCTCCACTGCAGACGCGGTCGTGATTAACGCCTGCAACGAGCAGGGCATCACTCTGGCGCACACCAACCTGCGCCTCTTCCACCACTGAACTTCACGACACTGTCTTAGCTTTCCTCCGCGCTGCTAGATTCCCAGCTCTGCAACCTTGCGTCTAAAATCTTGGCATTAGATAAATAATGAACACACTTTTTTTTTTTTTACATTACCATAACACTAACATTCCTAGCTTAATGTAGTGATGCACAAGAAGGTACAGAGCTCACAGTATTTCACCACACACTTGTTACATTCCTGCCTTGTGATCCAAGTTCTGAGATCCAAATAGTTCACTGTTGATTCAAGGTCCCAGTCATGTGAAATAAACGGTTCTGGTGTTGCATATGTATTTTGTCCTTTCTTTAATCAACAGCTGGGTTGTGTCTAAGAGAGAGCAATGATGTGAATTATTATATAGAGTGATACAATAAACAGTGCTCCCACAGACCTTAAAAATCCTTTTTAAAAGTTGTGTATTTGAAAAAATGAAATTAAGGCCATGATAGTTTTTTAAAATGGACATAAGTCATTGAAGATGCTTGAATTTACAGTGAAAATTTTGTGCAAAAGTAGAAATATCGGAGCACCCATATATAATGTTGCTGACCTCCCTCACTCATGGTGTGACTCAGCTGAGAAGACTCATGTGTTGCATGATTGTACGAGGTGCTAAAAAAATGACTCCATCTACTTCTCTCTGCTTCTTAGTTCTATAATGTTTACATAGTGATACCCTTACCCTAATTCATGTTGCAAAACAGGTCGTATTGAGTCCTTGAATTGAGGAAATTAGGTTTTGGAAGTCATTAAAAAGTCCTTAAATTTGATGTTCGTTAAGGTGTGGGAACCTTTTTTTTAACTGGACTTCATCTCCCTATCTTTTCCAATCAGATTGGTCCATTTTAAAAATTTGTTTTGGGTGTCTTTGGAATCGGTTTTTGGAGTTGCGGGTTGCCCCAAAAGACTATTGGAGACTAGCAATGTAAGCCAACTCAGACTCTAAGTACACTATAACAAAGCAAGAAACAATCAAAAGAGATATGGAAATTAGGTCCAAGTCCAGACTTATCCTTTAAAAATATTGTTGCATAGTACTGAAAATAGCATCTTGAAGTCTCCCAGGAGTCCCTGAAGGGTTCTCAAAAATTAAATTACATTTTAAAATTAAATATATAATCTTTATTCACCTTTATTCCATTTAGTAATTGGCTCAATTTAATGCCCATCTGTTTTTGAGGCACTTTGGTCGAGGTTTATGAATTTAAGGGTTTTCCACGTGGAAAACGTTTGAGAATTCCTGCTGTAGTACACGATGTAGAAGAACTTAAGCTTGTCATTCTGTTGCATGATATTTACCAATAACATCAGCAAATCTATTCACACAAGATACGCCAGGTAACGTTTGAGATTCTCTCCAGCTTTATTAAAATAAGGGATTCTTTTTGTCAACTGTAGCAACAACTTTGGCACGAACAATAAGGTACAAAAATAAACGGTTCAAATTCACACACCCCAGCACAAGCATTCACACACTGATTGAAAGGATAAATTACAAAAAAAGTTTGAAAAATAAGAATTCAGTGTCAATCACACACAGTGCTACCCCTAGAGGTAGAAGAGGGGTCACAGACGAGAAAAAAAACATACATTTTCATGGACATTATAAACAAGTCTACTTGTACATCACTACATTGACATTCTTTTAACACAGTGCTTGATTTCTGACAGGTTCTTCTCTTTGATTAAGGAAAAGTTACTGAGAAACTATAATTTGATGCAAAAAACATGAAATCGGTTATTTTGTAAATATGTAAATCTAAAAGTTAACAAGTCCGAAATAAACTCCCGTTGGAGCATACGGGCAGACAGTGAGGAGGTTCTTACCCTCTAAACGCTACATGAACAAAGGAAATGTTGAAGGGTAAAGGGAAATTAAAATGACACAGGCATCGATAATAGAGTAAGGATCCACACACAAAATGACTGTCAACCAATTTGAACAACATTGACAAGATTGCCAGTGGAAAAATAACCATTGAACGATAGCGCTTTGGTAAGGCAGCAGGGCAGTGTAACATTTTCAGTTGACCGTGTTAAAGCTCATCACAAAGAAGCCAGTTAGTTCAGTCGGAGACAGCTCTTGTAGGGCTTGGCAGACAGAACAGCATTTGGACGGTGGGGGAGCGAGTTAGATGAGGGGTGGCTGATCCTTTACTCCAGGGGGTTCTGGGGAATGTGTGCGTCTGCCAGCAGCTCAGGTCGAAGGCACTCGATGGGGCACTGAATGTTCTAAAGGAGGAGGGACGGGGGAAATTGAGTGTGTAGTTTCACTACATCACACGCCTACATAGAAACAATCCTGCACACCCAATAAAACACTTAATTTAATCAAACGCTGCACCTAATAATGCGATTCTCTCAGACTGTTGAAAAATGAATCATATTAAAATCATATTTTAATCCCACTCACCAATTTGCGTAGAGTGTTGTCTCCGTATCGGACTGGCTGCAGCAGGCTAGCGTCGACCTCCGCGCCCGGTCGACGGCACTTCTCACAACGCCAGCCCTGACGAGACCGAACAAACACAGAAACGCACATGATCCCATATGTCTTTTCTTCTTCAACACAGCTACTGTGTGTATAATACTGAATTTAAGAACCAAATAAACTAGGAGAGAAGCCCGTGCGTCTCACCTGTTGTCCTCCAAAGCAGGTGCAAGTGCAGATGGCGCCCAGGTACTCCTTCTGCCACTGGTTGCCCACCTGGTATGTTTTACCGTCGTCATAGCACATGGATTCATCTGCACGGGCATATACACATTTAAAATAGATTTAAATGAGTTTACATTTAAAATGCGTCTCAGCAGACACACTCCTTGACTGGTGTTGACTAGACTTACGTGGTTCACACTTGAACTCTCCCTTGCCGTTGCCCAGGCAGGTGCAGCTCATCATGTGACCGTTCTCTGCCTGACGGTCCCATTTCTCCCCGATGCGATAGTTGACGTTGTTGTCATGGCACCACTCTAATGGCGGACAGAGAACGAAAGTCGCAACGCAAGTCAGATATCATTCTGAATCTATGATTTTTGTTTCACTTCATGCGCCGTTGAATTGTAGCCAAAAAAAAAAAAAAATCTTACTGGAAGAGTCGCATCTAAAGTGGCCGCTTCCCAGTCCCAGGCATCTGCACCACAGCTTGAAACCCGTCTCAGACATGCGCTCCCATTCAGAACCAACATCATGGTGGGTTGCAGTGAAGGTGTCATAACATGAGTCCTTAGAATTAGAAGGCTCCCCTTCTGTCACTGACCGGGCAGGATGGGGAAAGAATATGGGAAAAAGTTAGTCAAATTTTGTGTTCTGCGATGAGATAAGCATGACTGCTCCCCTTTTTTAATTTACAGCAACTTCTTGTCGAGGATACTAGATATAAGGTGGGCTACTCCCCCTAAGATCACTCTTAATTGGTCCTGGTTCAGAGATAGTTCTTGTATCCTTACGAGTGTTGCCGGCGGTGATAACCTCCTCCAGAATCTTGTGTTTGAGCGCTCCCTTCAGGGCCTCCACAATCACGTTGTAGGATGCTCCGGAGGTCAGGCCTATCAGGGTAGCACTTGTGGCGGTACCTGGAAGACGCATCTAAGACAGGTAGGGACAGGGTTTATTCATCTAAGACGGGTAGGGACAGGGTTTATTCATCTAAGACGGGTAGGGACAGGGTTTATTCATCTAAGACAGGTAGGGACAGGGTTTATTCATCTAAGACAGGTAGGGACAGGGTTTATTCATCTAAGACAGGTAGGGACAGGGTTTATTCATCTAAGACAGGTAGGGACAGGGTTTATTCATCTAAGACAGGTAGGGACAGGGTTTATTCATATACACATTAAATTAGCTACTTGTATGAAAGATTGTTTCCCATGTGACAACCCAGAGTGATTTAAGACTTAAGAGTGTGAGAGGCTGGCAGTCGTAGTCTTTATTTCTGTCTTACCTGGAACATCTTCTCGTTTATTTGTGTGAGTGGATTGCAAGAAACCAAGTAGGCGTTGCTCTGCCTGTACGGCTGCCAGGAGATGGTGGTCTGGGTCTGTGCTTCCTGCGGTAGCCCTGTCTCGTTCTCTGGAAAACCAAATGCAGAGCCAACGGGAACATTCAGCTTCACAACAGGCAATCTGCGCCCGTGCGCGTCAGGCAGGGGCACAAAGACCAGCGGCTCACGCACGCGCCCATAGGGCGTCTGCGGGGTGCCACCGTGGCCATTATACCCGTTGTTGCCATTGTTGTTGTACTCCGTGTACTCCACATTCCCGCGACCGCCGAGCACATCCTGTCCGTTGGTGCCCACTACCTGGACACTGTTATCCGCATCGGTCTCAGGCACATCCAGCCTGTCGCCAGGGCGCTTGGGCAAAGGCAGCGTAAGCAAGTCTGATTCTAGGCGAGAGAGAGTTAGGAAGTCAAGCAGGTTAGACTGGTGGGAGGGGTAAAGCACAGCTGCAGTAGCATATCTCAGCCAACAGGAGGCAACATGTCTACGACTACACAGTAAAGGGTGTCAGTGCAGTGCTACTGACACGCCGGACATATTTTGAATGATATTTCTGAAGGCATTCAAAATAAAAGTATTACTTTTTAACAGCCTACCGCCGACTGCATAGTTTATTTCAAAGCCTCTAAGGTGCAAGGCTGTTATAGCGATACTTTTAATGCAGCCGAGCAGAAAAAAGCTGTCATTCAAAACCTTATTTTTGTAGGAAAAGAAGGTTTTGCCATCAGCCATAACTCTTTGAAATTCTTTCACTATATCACACCATTTTAATCTGTGTGTGTGTGTGTGTGTGTGTGTGCATGAGAGAGACTGAAAATACTCACGGGTTCTGGCCTTGCCCACCAGCGGGGTGCTTCTCTGTGTACTCTGGAGGGCAATGATCTTGATAATGTACTCTGTGGCCGGTCTTAGGCCTAAGGACAGAGATCATTTCAAGATAGTGGGATTAGCACACAAATTCTTGTTTAGAATTAAGTTTAGAATTCTTTTCCATGAATCACTGAGTAGGAATTCTTCACTGTTTCTAAAATCAAAATGCAATTTAAGAATGAGAGAAATTCTAGTCAGAGTAAGTCAGTATCAGACTTTATTGGGAGACTGGTACAGCTACAGCAGCTGGATGTTGTTTGGTAGAGTTAAAACTGACTCAAAGACAGGTACATACCAGAGATGGTGGCGTAGTTTTGGCCGGCGTGTGGGCGCGGGGTGAGCTCGCGCGGTGCTCCTCCTGCTTCCTCATAAGTGATGTAATATCCTGTGATGCGTGTGGCAGGGGGCTGCCAGGTGAAGGAGATGGAACTGGGAGTTAAAGACGTGAACTGGATGTTGGTGGGCGCCTGGACCGCTGGTTGGGCTGCAAACAAAAACATATTGGGTTAGATCATCTGTTGCGTGTGTGTGTGTGTGTGAGTGTGTGCGCGTGTGTGTGTGCGCGTGTGCGTGTGAGTGCTTCCGTGTGACCTATGT
>OMKK01026862.1:1726-13443 GCA_900302305.1 Polymixia japonica
TCTCTCTCTCTCTCCCACTCTCTCTCTCCCTGGTTTCTGTGTCTCAGCCTGTAAGGTGGGAATTGGGAAAATCCCAAAGCACTTGAGGAATCCTGTTGCTTTTTCTCTTTGTCTCTCTCAATGAGCAACATAGAAAATGGAGTTTTAAATCTCGTCCTCAAACACATGCAGTCACCTGCAGTATGTCCCCAGAGCACAACAGGCAGCTGGGAAACAAGGAATGAATTGATATCACCTCAGAAACGCACAGGCAGGTCACTCCCCCTCCCTGCTGTCTCTTCATCCATTACTCCTCCCTGAAAGTTCTGTATAATGGCCCCTGACCCAGTATCATGTTCAACTGCCTGTCAGGGCAGGGGCAGCCCACCCTCTCCCACTACCTCCCCTCACCTCCCCTCCCCTCCTCCAGACATTTTTTCCTCCTATGGTAATTTTTTTTTTCAGAGATTCATTTCAGGTCTCTCACATTGACAGAAAATTGATTTTTATTTTCGCGATGCGTCGTGATCAAGCGACATGAATAGTGCCGTCGTGCACGACTGGGTGGGTGCACGAGCTGCAGCTTGAGAATAGGGCACGAGCGCAGCACGAAGCACAACACTGTCACAAACACCATCTAAATGTTCAGCAACCATCTGTCTCTCACACACATACATACAACAAGTCTACTGAATTCTAGAATCAAATGATATCTCAAAACACATTTAGAATATGTAAATTGTAAATAAAACTGTATTACATGATTACATACAGTTATTAGACAAATGGGTACACAGATAAATAGACCAAATAAATTGACCAGGTTTAATTGGGTTGACATTTATAATTTCAATAATGTTGCACAAAACATTAGATCTAAACTATGGTTCTATGTTTGCCATCATACCAGGACTGACTAGAACGTGAACAAGGTTTTCATTTGTGTGTGCATGTTCAAGTGCCGTTTTTGCCGTCGCAGTTGTGACGTATACTACTACTATATATATACTCTTAGACCCATAGCCCTGCATGTCCGCTTGTCCCTAGCTCGACTGCTTTAACCCCTTTCCTGCTTCACTGGCTCAGCCAGCAATAAGCCTATTCAATTAGACATGCACACGCACATGCACACACACACACATCCGGCTGGCTGCCATGTCTGTACCTCACGCCTGCAGGCCAAGACCAGCCCTCTATAGAAAAGCTTTTAATTTGATAACAGTGAGAGCAAGAAAAAATAGAGCAGAGGGAGATCTGGAATAGAAAGCAGGCAGTATGGGGGGGTACAGGGGTAGTAAGTCATTAGTCTATGGCTGGCTTTAAGGAATCTCCATTTGTGGACCCCAGAGGCAGATCAATATGAAGGTGAGGGCAGAGAATGGTTGTTGGCAGCACTTCCACTCTGCAACAGGAGAGGCTTGCCTGGAATCAGAAGGGTCCTGGAAATCTCACAGTTTGGAGAAGGACTGACATCACTAACCCAACTCCACTTCCTGACTCACAGAAAATACTTTATCTTTTGTTCAGATAAATGTGGAACACAGTACTGGCCTCGCAATAACAAAAATGTTTTTTTTCCTTTAAAATTGTTGCCAAAGCTGTATTATCTCATTGGAATGCAATTATCTTCCCTAGTACAAACATGCTTGTCTAAAACAAACACCCTCGCACGAATCATTAACAAGGAATGGAGAACTCCAAAAAGGCTTTGACTGTGTGTCAGTCCGAGAGAAACGTATGGATCTTTAACAAAGTAAGAAAAATGAGGTACATGTTGAGCAAATTGACTGAGGCCAAAACGTCCAGGAACCTGAAGCTCCACCCATACAGTATTTCTCTTCCCTAAACCCAGCTGCTTGCTCGCTCTACAAAAGGCCCCCGACATAAAACAACAGTATACAAAGAAAATGTATACTTAGTTTTGTAGACAGCTTAACTTAAAACTTCATCAAATGTCTTAGTCACGGAAGAAATAAACAGAAATTCCTTTGGTTGTGCTACTGACTAAATTTCTACTGTTGAACTACTGTTGTTTGTGCTTCACGCAGTTGGCTTTGGCTAAAGATGCATCAGCACTCAGAGCAGGCTCAGTTTATAATTCCATGGTAGCCAATTCCACAGACCTGGCTCCTCCAGCGCTGGCCAAACCCAACATGCCCATAATAAGCTATGACAGACTTCTCTCCGCTTTGATAAACCAAGGCAACCAAAGCAGCATGTCAGAAATAGAGCTCAAGGGCCACTGCTCTTGGTGTAGCAG
Source organism: Polymixia japonica (assembly GCA_900302305.1). Classification (NCBI taxonomy): domain Eukaryota; kingdom Metazoa; phylum Chordata; class Actinopteri; order Polymixiiformes; family Polymixiidae; genus Polymixia; species Polymixia japonica. Next base: position 3,966 of record OMKK01026862.1, read on the forward strand.
CAGGGAACCAAATAAAACTTAAATGTCATGTTATAGATAACACGAAGGATGGGACAGATCAATCACTCATTGTGTGCTCCCATTGCAAATTAACCTTTAAGTAAATACGTGATGCTGGTGCTTAAACACAGGGCTGCTATACACGCCCATTAGCTTTTCACATGTAGTGCTTTCAGGGTTGACAGTCTCAACTCTTCAGACACTTAACATTCTCCAGAAGCTATAGCTGTACACGGTGGAGCTGGTCCAAGACTCTTTCATCCCGTCGTCAAAGGCTTGAGAATTAAGGGTAATCCATGTGGGATTTTATCTAAATATCTCATCAAATAAAAAGTGATAAAACATTCTACATATCTCTAAACCCTGTACCCAGTCCTTATTTAACCTCCTCGCCGTTTCTGATCTCTAAGTTACAAGTCTGGCGGTGAGGATTTTTCACAGGGAGTTGAGACGGACACCCTCAGACCAAATAAACAGCATGAAGCAAATCATTGGGACTACTGTTTGTAACAACGACCACATTTTCTCTTTTCCTAGTATTGGAGTATCACTGAGTAAACCATAGCTGCACTGTTTCCACCCAACCTATTAGCCAGACTACTAGCCGGAGACACACCAGAGCATCAGAGACAATGAAAATGAAAGAGGGCCGCTCTTATGGCCTCCCGAGAAAAAGAGAGTGAGTGAGTGTGAGAATACTTGTCGCTGTGATTTCTGTATGAATAGAGCCTCACTGCAGGACATGAGTTAAGTTGCTGGGAAAAAACAGGCGGCCATTATGATAACGCACACACACAGAGGCTATTGCAGACCGAATGGTACAAACACTTCCAGGACTCGGACAGAGAGGCATTCATAAAGGGTCTACGAAGGAGCCCAATCTGGTACTTTGGATGTGTTTGGGAAACACTTAAGGGACTTTGTCTTACCGGGTAACTCTCCCTCTGTGATGTTCTTCCCTGCCGCAAGCGGGAGGAAGACATGGATGGAGGTTAGTTCGGTTAGAGGCTGCAACCCCTGTACCTTGCGAGGCAGCTGGATTCGCGAGATCATGAGTTCACCGTGAGCATCGCGATAGCAAGAATCCATCTTGTCAAGTTTCAAGTTAATGTGATTTTAATACATCCATGGTGATTGGTCCGTGATAGACAGATGGTTCATCCAATCACCTGCAAAGTATTTTTTTGAAAGTGCCTGCCCTTTTCCAAACAGTTTCCAATGAAGACTTCGCAGATGGTTCAGGTTAGCAAACCCTATGGTCCCCACTGAGAAACCACCAAGTGTGGCTACGTTCAGCAACGCATAGGTTGCATTACGGGCAGACGTAGAAAAACCAGGTTCAGAATTTGCTCCACCCATGCACTAAACCAGCTGATTCTAATTAACACAAGTCTTCACCTAGGTAGGGGAAACTATTAGTGAAATCAGCTGGTTTAGTGCATGGGTGGAGCAAATTCATGGTTATTTCTACTTTCTGGACATGGTTTTTCCACCTCTGGTTACGGGATCTTACTCTCGCTCTGTGAGGTTCCCTCTGGGCTGCAGAGAAGAAGATATGCTCAGTGCGTGTTGAGGAGTCGCTTCCTGTTATTTGTGGGATGTGGGGTTACTGCCTCTCCCAAAATGCCCGTCCAGAGACATTGCAACACTTCAAAGTGTGGGAGTGTGGACATGTCTGATGACTTGTAGGAAGTATGGGGCAAGAGGCATTATGCATGGAGGAAGTAGCATGGGGGAGGTCCTTCCAGCTGCTTTACGGTAAAGTGGAAACACAAGGTCACGAACCCCTACAGCTGCATGGACACTGTCGACGCAAAGCATGCCCAGAAAACAGACGGATAGAAGGACAGATGGACACGGACAGGTCCATCCCTGGATCCAGCTGTTGCGAGAGCAGGACAGGCCCCAGGGCCCGATGATTAACGCCACAGTCAAACGCTACACAAACCAGATGGTGGAGAGGGCAAGGAAGGCCACTCTCCCTCTCTCCTCTCTTCCCTCATACAACAAATTAGTAGAATGCATAAAGAGGTTTGTGACACACATGCAGGTGCACACACACACACCATCACTCTCCCTCACATATGTAAACATAAACATAACCTTATGTACACACAACCACTCTCTTTTTTATTATTTCTTTTACATATACCACCCAGAGTCAACAACTTAACTAAAATGCCCAATAACATGCAATGTAGCCCCTCCCTCAACAAAAACAAAACTTAATCATACAAGCACATAATCACAACAATAGGAGGAGTTTTAAAGCACTGCTTTCATCAAAAAGCCCAACCCGTTCATTTGCGCTACAAGGCTGCAGGCTAGTCCAAGTCTTCTGGGAAAATAAGAAATGTCAATCATCAACTCTACCACACAAAAAGGCTGCCGACAAATGGAATGAATAATCAACATACAGCTTTACTTCCTTCACTTTAATTATGTCCTCAGATACTCTAAAACTTGGACGGGACACTAGATATCCAACTGGCCAAACAAGGTCAGAGGCGTGACACCGTTTACTGTAAAATGTGGCAGAACTCCAAAATAAGTTTGTGGCCTCGTGTGTGAGTTTGTGTCCAATTATCTATGTGTGTGTGCGTGCATCTTTTCACACATACACACAGTCTGTAGGGACCGTCAGAGATCCATCAAGGCTGATCCCATAAGCCTGCTGTATGAAACATTTCTGACAAAACAATGGGTCTGGCTGAAATAGGCATCAAAGCAATCGCGCACACATTGACTTAAATCACAGGCTTGATCCTTTCACAGGGCACATGGAGTCTCACATATCAAAGGTCTCTCTCAAACACTACACTAGCATCCCTTTCAGCTCGCTACATGAAAGAGAATACTGTGGTGTCTTATATTTTGCAGTGTTTCACAAGCAGAGCCAAACTTCAAAGAGGAGCAAATCTAAAAAAAAATATATTTTTGTTTTTTTTAAAACCTTCTGCTCTTCGCTCCGCTGGTCGCTTCCTGGCACTTTCAGAAAGGGTTTATCAAGTGGTGGCAGTGACATTCACAATTTGGCACACTAAGCGCCTTACCAGCCTCTTTTTCGATCTACCATCATCCTTCACACACACACGCACACTCGCTGTGGCTTCTATGTGTGCTTGTGGGTGAGAGAGAGAGAGAGAGAGAGAGAGAGAGAGAGAGAGAATGTGTATTGCAAACATCTGGCCAAGTCCTTATCACCATGGGAAAAAGTCTGAGGACAAGGCCGTGAGTTATCCTAGCTCCAGGGCCCTGCCTCGTCAATTCCTAAACTTTAACTGTGCATTAGCAGCCACGTCAAGCTGACCAAGTTGCGCTTCTCATTAATGGAGAATTAACCAAACGTGCTGGACTTGTTAACCTCTGCTCCCTTGCCTTTCATGAGAGCTGGACCTGAGGCAGTTGTGCCTCCAGTGCCACGCAGGCCCCTTCACAAAAACACTTGAATCTTGTGGGCGGAACTGAGCAAAGTCAGTAAATTGAATTAAGCTAAGGGAGGAGAGAGTTAGAGTGGAATGAGGCAAAAGGCTGTCAGGCTGCTGTCTGTTGTTGTCTCTCTCTCCAAAAAGGGAGTGAGCGCTGCTGCTAAGCACTAAGCTACAAGTAACTCAGTTATTGTCAAAACCACTCAGCTATAGTTGATCAGAGATTGAGGCTTGTATTCACAAACCGCTTCAAGAATTAAAGGATACATTTAGGAGCTTTGACAAACTTACAGCAGCACATATTCTGAGCTACTTTAGAGAAAAGTCACTATGTAAACAGGTAGCACAGGGAACTCTGGCAACTCAGTTTGGGGCAGGTTAGCTAACCTGCTAACGATGTTGCAACGATGTTCTCTTCATTTTACATTCTTTTCACAGCTGAGCCAGCCAAATATGTCCACATGGCAAGCATCGTGAAAGATTTACATGAATACAATATCGAAAATTACATCTCAAAATATGGTTTGCATGTGAATCTAGGAGCTCTGGGCAAGTGTGTAACTAATAACTAATAGCTGCTACCACAAATAATGTTTCTCTACGAGGATGAACATTAATGACTCCACTCCACCTATGGACCTACACTACCAAAATGAGAGTAGTCATTCACTTTTGATATGCAGGAGCCAGGGGTTTGTTTGCCTTCACTCGCTTTCATGAATGCTATACAATCAGACAAAAAGACAAGAGCAACAACCTTACATCATGCATGAATAATATCTTTTGTCAGCTGTACCGACTGAAAGCCATCCAAATGTTCCATTAATAAAATACAAATCCATTTTAAGAAATTGCTATGTAGTCAGTATAAAATGTCAGTAATTGCATTAGTTGGTTTTTTTTTCTTAACTCTTTAATAACTTTTTTTTATTGTATTTACGTGTCCTTTTATAATGTGTTTCTTTTGCACTTTGTGTTAATGCTTTTAATGTTTTATGTAAAGCACTTTAAATTTTACCTTGCGAGGCAGCTGGATTTGCGAGATCACAAGTTCAGGTGAAAATAGCGATCACAAGAATCCACCTTGTCAGGCTTCAAGTTAATTCGAGGCCGGTTTTTCGGACCATTCAGCGTCCTATGAGTAACTACTGGCAGCTACAGGCATGGTTTAGCCTGTGGTTTAGCCCTGATAGATGGTGATAGACAGATGGTTCATCCAATCACCTGCCAAGTATTTTTTGCAAGCACTTGCCCTTTTCCAAACAGTTTCCAAGGACGACTTCTCAGATGGTTCTGTGTAACAAACCATCTGGCGTGTCAAGTTACTTTGAATTGCCTTGTTGTTGAAATGTGCTATACAAATAAACTTGCCTTAGTTATGTATTAAAGGTCAAACGACAAAAATACGAAGACACAAATTAAGACTAGAAGAAAAGGAAAGCATTTGGTGGACCAAGCCACTACAGAGAGGTTGAGTTGGTGCCAGTACACCCACACACATTGGCAGGGACCACTTTCTTGCCATACTGAAGGGAAGACTTGTTGATGTGTACAGCCTAGTTGGAGATTAACAGCATACAGGTAACCTTTATGCTAAAAATCGAATATGCTTTCACTCTTTGTCGCCAATTAAAGTTAACCATGACACCAGGATTTGTCCCTGGAGATCTCCCACTCTGACAGCTCAGCCATGCACATCATACTGAGACTAGAGTCTCGCTTGGCCATCACCATAAGGAGAGAGGAGATGTACAGGGTGAGCTCTTTTTTCTATGAAACAGATCACAGAGATATATTTCAGAATAAAATCACATTAACTTTCTAAAACTGTCTTTAGTGAGAATTCAGCCATATCTCCTTAACTCAAAAGACTGAAAATCAAAAGCCATATCCCCTTAACTGAATATCAAAAGAAAGAAATAATCAAGAACAGAAAAAAATGACTTTGAGAAGCTGGCATGATGTCACTACAGTGACATTCCTGAGTGGTGAGATAGCTGTCATCTATTCTTATTGATTTGGCTCGTTAGGGGACCCCGTTAGTAGCATTTCTCTGTGGCCCAGCTGGCTGTGGAACACTATTACAGGGGAGCTGTTTGGACTTTGACCCAGGGGCCTGGTGAGAGCTGGGAAACACTTTTGTGATCCTCTGCTCCCCTCAACGAGCCACCCAGGAACCAGACAGAGTCCTTAATATTAAGCCATTTGCCCTGCTGCTCGTGAGTTATGGTGATTCAATAATGTGCATTCCAGAACTAGAACTGTTTTGCCAGTCACTGAGCAGGTGTTGTGGTGCTCTGGGTTGTTGTCCTCTAGGGAGAAACATACAGAAAAAAAATACAGTTCTCACACATTTACTCTCTTGTGCCATTACCATTTCTTCCCCCCTTCTGTTGCAACAAATGAGCTCACTGTTTTTACAATGATTAGCGCTTGAGGGACACATTCACTTCAGCAGTAAACATACTACTCCCCAGTACTTTGAATGCTTGCCCTAAAGATAACCACAAAATACACCATGCAGATTTGAGAAATTAACACGTTAAATAGAAGCTCACACAGAGACAAAGGAAATGGGCTCAGCCAGCATGGATTCCATCAATATAAAGCCAGCAGCTCAAATTACGTGGTACCCAAGGCCATTGCTCAGATTTAAGTGCAGGCAAGATTTCATCTCATTTCCTGTTGACAGAAAATCAAAGAAAGTATTACTTTCTTCAATGCATTAAATTGAGGCACAGCAACTACTAAGATAAACCACCAGTGACTTGCAAAGCAAAATCTATTTAATAATAATTAATAGCACAGCGCTGGTTACGAAAGACCTATACGCTTAACACTAATTAATTTGATTGAACTGGTACACAAGAGTGAAACGTAATGTAAAGACATATTATCGTCAAGAGGGGCACAAAAAATGCCTCACTGAACTAAGAGAGTCCCCTGCAGTACTCAGAGGCGAGAGACAACCATTGTATAGATCACATACCTCTGATTGTTCATGGCTACACACGATACCAGTGCCACAGCAGCATACAATGCTTTGAAGAGGACACAGAGCTTAAGGGAGAGAATGGGCTCAAAAACCCACTGGCAGTGCTTTTCTGGGCCTCTCCTAGAAAAAGGATAGCTAAATTCACAACTCGCCCCTTAATCCAGCACCCGTCACGAAAACCTATTCAGGAACCACTGTGTTAGCCACTGTGAATCCAGGTACAAAAACAGCACATTACAGTTGACAGAGAGCAGTCGTAGCTGACTGCTAGTAGGACTGATTAGAACTATAAAGCCCTGAGTCTAAGTAGCTTGCTATCCTGATGGTGGGTGATTATCCTGCGCTTGGCTTGGGGGTATATTAAACTGTAGGGAAGCAGCCAGAAAGCAGCCAGCTGGTCTAGTCGGAGCATCCCGGGTGAAGAGTGTTGGAGCAGATGAGCTCCACGGAGTGCAAGGCAGATCCCCCCCGGGGCCGTATTTACAAAGTAGCTAATGGTAAAAATATTGCTGCTCTAGGGTCAGCTTTGCTGGTGTGATCATTATGACAACAGATGGGCAAGCGCGCCCAAGTCACTGATCACTGATCAGCAGTCTTACTTTGAGATAACAAGAATACATTATCCCCCGGGATGTCTGCTACTGGCTCTCTAGAGAATGACCACAGTCTCACAACAGCACTATGAGTTTCTATCAGATGAGCTGCTGTGCACTGTGGATGCCAGCATAGACCCTACACACAATTTGATTTTGTAATTCCTTAAAGTAGAAAAAGGCCATTTCAAGTGTATAGGCAGTTGACAAAATGGTTATAACAAAATCTTTAGAAGAGAAGAGAAGAGAAGAGAAGAGAAGAGAAGAGAAGAGAAGAGAAGAGAAGAGGAGTGACTAGGGCAAGCAGGACTAAAGAGAGGAGTCTATTTTTCAGGATAAAATGAATAACACACTTGAGTGGTCCTTGGAGAGGGAAAGAGGCCTTTGTGTCATGGCGGAGTCATGGTCATGGTGACAATAAAAGTCCCTCTGTCATGGGTTAGAGCTGTTTAACCTTTTGATCCTCTTCCTTCTTAATGTGGTTTTGAGTCTGAGTTCCTGGTAAAATGCAATGAACCAGACCCACACAAAAAACAAGCATATAAACTTTTATGTCTAACTGCAGTTTGCTGTGTACTGTGAAATATGACGACCACCGTTTACAAAATAACCTAATGGAAAACATAATTTCAGTTCCTGATATTTTATTCTCATCAAGCAGTTTAAATAAAAAATGAGAAAAACGGGAAGAAAAGATAAATGAACTGTAAGACTAGTACAGATGCAGTAGAGACCATTCTTGACAAGAATGTATTAATCATAAATATAGAATTGTGTCAATCTCTCCACTGTAGAAATGATTGGTACACAGGCAAAATGTTTTTGCTGGGATTATTGTAATCAGGAGGGATTCAACCAGTGACATGGAAAGCAAAGCATCATGACAACAAAAGCCAGAAGGTTAAAGAAGTGGATTTGTGACTGGAGGGCTATCGCTTTGAATCCCTGGATCGGACAGTGACATATGGGTGGAAGCATTGTATAAATAACACTCTACTAGCCTTTCTACTGTTTAAGTGCCCTTGAACAATGTACTGATCTCCGGTTGTTCTAATGGAGATTATTCACAAAAATGCATAGTGACTCATTTTTATTTCTACATCAGCATAGCGGACATTCAGAAATATGAAAGTTTGCAAAACTAGTATTATGCAATTGAACTGACTAATGGTATTGTGCTATTTTACACTGTCAAAACCATTACCCCCTTTACCTCAATCAGGCCTCTGCAGTGCAATCTGTTGAGTAAGCTACATACAATTGCCTAAATGAAGAGTGCATTGCCGTGGCTATCTTTACGCAGACCAGTGATATTAATAAAGAGCGTTATAATGCTCTAGTCTGTACCACTGTCAATTGAGAAAGATTTGACTAACTTTCAAAATAGGCTGCCCTAAAACGCCTCCTCCCCCCATGCCCGTGTCAGAAAACAGCAGGGGTCTTGCCAACAGCACCAAATGTTTACAGCGAAGACGGTTGCATTGGTGTCGATAGAAAAGCCATCGTAGTCGGTAAGCAAGCGTTGCCACCATGGCACTTGGCACCACATCAATTTCGAGGGGAGCCTGCCTGCGGGCAGTAGTCCGACATAAGTAGTGCGAGACTTGGACAAAGCGCCACGCTGCCGTAGGCTCGCTGCGTAGTCCAGCCGCGAGACCAAACATAACCACACGCGCCCACAAATACCTTTCAGCCGCGAGACGAAACATAATCACACGCGCCCATTTTCAACTGAACGGAATCATCACAATCAGGACGATCCGTGCGCGTAGCTGGCAGCTACACGGTTGTTTTGTCAACCGCGAACCCCGCTTTCTGCTGGACGCGGTTCACCGTTCCGGGAGAGCGAGTTTAGACACAATGAATAAGTTTTAACCCACATATTGACCGCTACGTGTTAGCGCGTTGCCTTTGTGTTAGATAAACCGTTGAAACAATGTAACAACACAACGATATAAATCACGAGTGTCCCAGAAGATAACGTATGTGTGTAAAGTTTACCTTATGTGCGACTCCCGAAAATCCATGCGGCAACTTGCTCACTTTACGCGATATAGCGATGTGGCTCAACTTGTAGGAAGGACTACCCGTCCGTGACGTGACGGAGGGAAGAGAAGAGTATAATCCCAGGAATAGATGGAGGGGACGGCTGTGCCGAGGAATGTGGAGTCTGGTGTGATTCAATTGAACGGATGTAAATATATATATATATATATATAGTCGCATAAATTATGGGATGTCATTAATAGGCACGGGATAAAGTGGGACAGGTTAGACCACTCTTAACAACCTGTGTATCTATATAGATACTCCAATTTCTCTACAAAACTGTTCCACTTGGAGTTGAAGATGTTGGGCATAGATGAAAACCAATAACTTTCCTGAGTATTGTACATAGTTACTTGTCGAACAGGTCTGTAGTTTGGCTCCACTTGCCTCTATAGTTTGGTTAGGTCAGAGTA
>OMKK01026902.1:4851-15087 GCA_900302305.1 Polymixia japonica
CTGTGTAGCAAGCAGTCGGAAGAATTACCAACTGCACGGTTTCCCCTCGGGAATAATGGGGTTTGCCAGATGTAGGGTTCAGGATGAGACTGTGGTAATATTTCCAGGCTTATCTTGTCTGTCAAAAACAGCTGGCTGGTTCTTCTGGGTGAGGTTGATGTTTGATGTTTATTTACATCTCTATTAAGTACTGTAAGGACGGTAGCTAGTCCTCCTGGAGTCCACACAGTTATTCATAGAAACAAAACAACACAACAAATATACACATACAAACACAACAAACAAACAGCTCTTGAGTCATCTCACTAGATTTAATGTTAGTCGTATCCTTTAAAGAAGCCAACACTTTAACACTAACTTTCTTATCAATATTATTTAATTGTGGCCCTTGGTATGTACCTACATGTATATGCTGCACAGGCAACATGCGTGTGTTGATGCATGGAGCGTGCACGTCTGAGGGTGCACGGGACAATGCATGCGTACGGGCGTATAGTCAGGGTGTCTAAGAGTCATGTACAGTAAGCGTGTACAGCACGCACAGTCAAATCACTTCTGCTGACTGAAACCATAAAACATAGCTCAACGTGAAGCCCTCGCTCAGCAACTTTAACGCTGGCACTGCAAACAAAGGGGTCAGAGCTTACAGTAATTTTTGTTCGCTCCACATCAATATATGACGCTTCACCGGGGGGGGCAATAAGAACCTGTCCGGAGTTATAAAACGGATCTGTTTGCATGAGCCAAGTCAACGTGCCGTGTTGCACATTCGACCCTGCAACACGAGCGCCGAACAGCGAGGCCGTAACGGCTCAATTCAGCTTTCCCTCTCAAAACCACTGAAGTCAGCTCCAGTTTATTACAGCTAATGTACCATCTGTTTCCCAGGGCAAGTCCTCATTAAATATGGAAGAGATAAATAACATATCTGACGTCTGCAGCGATGGACCCAAACGTGACCAGAGCTGGTGAGGCGGGAGGCTGAGGCTAACCTGACAGAGGCTTCTGTACATGAAACAGTCCGAGTGCCAGCGGATACTGAGGTGCGGTGAGGTTCACCAAGGCTGCAGCTTTAGAAAGATTGCAACCCCAACAGGTCTCGACAAAGAGGAAGTCGTGTCGCATTAAAGATCCTATTTCCGATTCATACACCCAGAGAAATAAGCAAAGCAACACCCAAGATATTACTACACAATTAAAATGCTCTGGATTGAACAGAATTGACGTTTGCGCTCCTCAATGGCTGCCAGACTAGTAGAATGATAATGGATTTGGAGCAGGGAGTGAAAAAGGGCACAACACCTGTTGGTTTGGTTTTCAGAGCCTTGCTAGAAAGATATTAGTGGTTATGTACAACTGGGGCTAATGATGTACATAGACCCATTCAGCAATCTGATCCCTATCTTTTACAGGAGTAGATAAACACGTTATTTTCACGTCCAATTTTACCAGCAGACATGAAGCTGTCAGTCATCACAATATTACTGATACGACTTAACCCTAAAATCTCGAATCAAAATAGATTAAAATGCGGATTTTACTGCGCAGAACATTTAAAAGACAGAGTCTGTCTCACTAATCTTACAAACTAAGATTTAATCAATCAAAGTAGGAGTTCCACCTCCACCCTCCAATCAATACCTTCTCTGAGGGTCTGAAGGACAAACAGAACAGACTTTTCAACATCTGACTTTGCTTTAGTTTTTCAGTTTTTCAAATGATGAAATCAAAAGTCTACAGTAATGTGATTCATATTACTGGAGGTTTTAGGGGAAATCATTCCTTTTAAACGGATAGAGAGGAGAGGGAACCTTGGTCAATAGACTTTGACAATATAATGTTTCATCATAAAATGCTCCATATACCAGCTAGGAATGTTCAAGGTCGCTAATTCAGACAGTCTCACTGCTGAGAGACAAAACATTTGTCCCCTTTATAAGCTCAGCAATAACGCAAGGTAATCTGTTTTGTTGATTTATATCCCTGGACAATTAAATCCTTGATTACTGCTTCTGTGTGTATTACAAGGACATGTGTGTGTGAGTATTGGAAGCAAAATAAATAGCTTCTCTCTTGACGCCACTTACATTTAGAAAGGCACTCAGGAACCTGTTATGGACGGTTTACATAAGCACCTATTTACCATGCGATGCTCCATATCTATATCTAGATAAGCAATAAGACTTATATTGTCATGATATAATTTCCCCAACTAAGAAAACAGATGTAGTAAATCACAAATCTCAATGCCGCTGAAAAAGTAAAAACGGATTACTTCAACTTTGAGTTGAATTCAGTTATTCTTTCTAAATGTAGACCATGTTCCTTTTTGGTCTGAAAAGCAATAAATAAACATTTATTTTCAGCTAAACAACTCATCAGCACCACTGGGGAATTGGCAACATTAGGACTTTCAAGTGGATCTTGAAACTACTTGGATGAAATTGAACCAAAACAGCTTATGAGTAGAGAGTACTATGTGTTATCTTGGCCACAGCCGATGAATATCAGCAATCCCAGACACCTCACTCAAGAGCTCACAGACGACGAGCGCTAGATGGCTGTGAAATCTTGTTTCCTCACTCTGAGAACAGAGGTTACCAGATAACCAAGACATTCTGTTTCTTCCATCAGTAGATGTCCCCGTAAGACCAATGGGAAACATGTATATGTAACTACATAAACGTACCAGAGTCTGTACATGATGCATCAGGACTGACATCCACCCTATAGGACCGGACCGGACCGGACCGGACCGGACCGGACAGGACAGGACAGGACCGGACCGGACAGGAGCAGAGGAACAGTACACCTGGGATCAAAGCTGTCAATGTGTGATTGGAGGGTCACCAGATCATCCACAAACTTAGGAAGCTACACCAATTTTTGAAATTGGTTACAGGGGAATATTTATTGTAACATGACACACCAAATAGTTTGTTGCACAGAACCATCTGGGAAGTCTTCAATGGAAACTGTCTGGAAAAGGGCAGGCACTTTCAAAAAATACTTGGCAGGTGATTGGCTGAACCATCTGTCTATCACGGGTTAAACCACGCCCATAGCTGCCAGTAGTTCCTCATAGGACGCCGATTGGTCAGAAAAAACTGAAGTTCGGCCACAATCTAATTAACGTGAAGCCTGACAAGATGGATTCTCGCGTGATCTCATGAATCCAGCTGCCTCGCAAGGTAATGTTTACTGATGCTCTAGCCCATAATTTCTGCTGTTGTGCTTTTGAGTAAAGCAGTTACAACCACAAGCTGCTCTAGTGGAGATGCTCACGAGTCAATAGTCCAACCCTGTGGTAGTAGTGACTGCTCTTAACTGTGAACATGCGACTGTGGCCCTTTCTCCCTGACAATTTCCCCCAGGCCTGCAAGAGAAATCACTCTCCTCAGCCAGCCTTGCCAAGTTAAATAAGGACTAAGAAGAGAGTAAAATTGCCTACTATAATACACGTGAAAATTGGCAGGCCTCAGCATAAAATAGATAAGGAGGTCCCTCTTGCATAGAGGTGCTTGTCAATGTTGACAGTAGTCTGCACGAGCCAAATCCACACTACAGACTCTAATGAATGTGTGTTGCGAAGCCCAACTCAGCCACAGAGCTTATCTTCCAGAGAGACGTGCTTTAACAAAACATCAGCCTTGACCTCACTTTACCTTGATTCATTTCAGTTCCCTTCAATTCACTTCAATTCAATTAAAGTCAATAAACTTTTATTCATACCCACGAGCCACGTTGTAAGGCAGGCATAAAAATATACATTAAGGATAAATGCTGTGCATAAACAGAAACATCATCAGGAAGTTATCTGGTGTGCATGTAAACCCTCCCGGAGGCTCCCAGGATGTGCAGGAAGTGGTTCATGATCCCCATAACCCAGGTGATAACATGTTATCCTCTCGCTCAGAGAACACAGGCCACAACACAAACAAGACATTAGTAAATTCTTGTGAGCAGCTGTCCAAATCGTACCTCTATTTCCTCAGAGGCTTTTACACTCTGAAGCATAAAAGTATTTGCAGAGGAGAGTTCTGATGCTCTCCAGAGCGCTGATGTCAGTGGCGTAGATTTGGGTATGGACACGCCCCTACCGATGTCAAGCTGCTACTGAATTACCAACATTTTTAACAACCTTAAACGATCTTGTCATTTTAACTCCACATGGGGTTAACTGGTGAGGTCTACGCAGAGTTGCCAGGTTGGTACGTTTTGTGCAAAAAGTGGGCTATTTTCATGGAGAGTGAAAGAACGAGATATGGGGGATACCTGACCTGATGATCTGGCAACCCTCAGGCTGTACTACGCATTGCCGGCTAGCTGAAGCACTGGGAGTAGCTTCTGCGAGATGAGTCAACAGCAGGGATTCAAGTGGTTGGTATTTATAGTTTAAACGATTAAAATATCACAGAATTAAAAATAATCTCTTCGCTGGATATAACTAACATCAGTCAATTGATTTTATATTTAAATTTCAGGTGTAAGCTGTTAGCTAATTTGTGTTCATTGCTCAAACATGTCATTTTAACATCAACCAACTTTATTATTGTAGGTGAAAATGCACTGCAAAAAGCAGTGGCGTCGCTAGACCCATTTTATAGGGGCGGAAGCCCCCCCAAATCATGTGTTATACACTAGTTTAGCTAGTACCATTACAGTTAGCTGGAAGTGGCTTCATGAAAAACGTACACGATCGACCGTATCGGACCAGCACTAGGACCCTGCAGACACAGCTGCTGCCACCATCTGTGGTAATAACAATCACACACACACACACACACACACACACACACACAACTGCATATTGGTCGTCCGACAAAACAAATGTCCCTACCAATGTTAAAACCAAAGCTACGCCCTTGGCTGATGTACCAGGAGGTTGGTTTCCCTCTCTAACGGACAAGCTGGAGAAGTGTTTGGATACAGTGCGAGCTGCATAGACTCACAGTGAAAACATTAGAGGCTACAGTGTGAGAGGCTCACGGTTGGTAGGAGGAGGCTTTACTGAAAGCTCAGGCTTTCAGTTAAGCACAAAGCTGACAACTGGTTATACATGAGGCTTTTACTGACCATGCAGCCACCATTTCTCTATTTCTTCCTTTCTCTCCCTGCTGTCATTCCTCGGTGCCACGCTGTGACGTACTTGCAACCACTGGCTTATATGATTTAATGCCCCTGAGTCGAGGAAATGAATTTCACGTAGGCGCAGAGAATTCGTTAACATCAACCCGTAGTGTTTTCTGAGGCCTATTCGTTTACCAGCCACAAAGGAAACAAACTAGGACTGTCCTGATAACACGTCACCTCAGCGTGCTGTTAGGGAGGCGTGATGCAAGTCGTGTGTTTACCGTCCTCCGGCTTAGTCCCGACCTTCAAAAACCACGGCGATACTGTGACGACCCCCCCTGGCCCTCGGACGGCTCCGAAGCTGGGCGACCCCAATTACAGCTTTGGCTTGGCTGCCAAGCTACCTCATTGGAGCAGAGCCACAGCCCAGCAGACGAGCTGTTCCCAATGGAAAGCAATTTAACGCTCGGCTGCTCAAAGAACAAAATATATGCAGCACAAGAAATCCCTTAGATAAATTAGAGCGGGCAAACGCTCTCCGAAGAGCCTTATCTGAGGCCTGATGAGCCACTAGCCACCTTAGAGGTGACATGAAACCGCAACCTGGCGGGGAGCTGTCGAATCCTGTCACCAAACAACGGGTGTCAAACATCCTGTGGCGGGAGACTGCTGGGCGACGGGCAGAAGGAAGTGTCTGAAGAACAGAACTATTGACAAACAGAACGCCCAAATAAGGAAGTGTACAGTACAGTGCAGTTCCAACACACCCCACCTCTGCTGCTCAGGGTTTATTTTACATGTCTCAGTGTCTATATATAGATCTGAAGCATCCTTTTGAAGTTATGCTGCCCGCACGCTAAAATTGACGAAGCTAACTCAGAAGTAGGGCTGAACAATATATTGAATTCATATTGATATCACAATATGAAAGAACGCAATATCCATGTTGTGAAGACTGCAATACGGGCGTTTTGAAATCATTTTTAAACTACAAATAAAGAGAAAGTGAGATTGAGAAGAGTCAGTTAGACAAGACCTACTAGATCATATAATACAAGGAGATTTCTCTGGGAAACCCAACAAGAGACAACATAATCCCATAGTGTTACACTTACATAGCTGGTATTCCCACAATATACTATTGGAAGAGTTTTAAGATACATGGAAAGAAAATGTAGATTCTAAACTTAAGACTAAGCCTTAAAAATAATATTGCAAGTTAAACCGCAAATATCTGCGGAAATAATAGCGAGATATGATATTTCATCCGTATCGTTGAGCCCTACTCAGAAGCGTTCCTGGTAATTAGTTAAGAGGTGCTGAGAGGAGTGTGTATAGCCTGGCTCCGCGGGGTACGGTACACCAGGGCAGCTGAGGAGCAAATCAGACGAGGTTGAGAGGGAACTGGGCTGGAGCGAAGACCATGATGACCTTTAGATTGAAACAATGTCCTGGGGAGCCAAACCCATTAACTACAGTAACTGTACTGGGGAGAGAGTGAGCCTCGCCCCCCCCTCAGCCCTGAGAATCCATCTCCCTAGATTAGCCCACAGCAAACAGGCCACCAACCAGAGCCCTGCCTCGGTGGACTGATGTCTGCAATGCCTTGAAGCAGCCTCAACAATGTAATCCTATTTGCCCTCCAAAGAGCAGCGTCGCGCCTGCTTGGATACAACCCCCTGCCCCCCTTTTAAACCAAAACTCGCGCACACACACACACACACGGACACACACACACCTTCCTACCAAAGTGGGTGGTGCCAAACTGCCAGAGAGGAAATTGGAAACGACAGGTCTAAACCAACAATTACATAGCAAAGGCCATTTCCCTTTCTCCTCTGAATCCATATCTGACACATTCCTTTCAAATCTGATTTGCAGGTTTATACAAACAAGAACCATATTTTAGTTATTACTAAGACCAATACCACGTCAAGGACATCCGTCTTCTATATAATTTCCGCCTCTCTGCTCCATTTAAACATGAATTTCACAGAACAGCGTGTTTCCTTTTTCACCGTGGGCCTGGTTGTAAGACTAACATCAGCTCTGAAGACGCAGTGGCGTATGTTCACAGAAAAGACGCTTCAGCTTGAAGACTAAACCCCGAGCGCCCTTATACGCTACAGAAACAACAGGCAACATGAAACTGGTGAAGTTTGGGGAAGAAAAATGATTTAGCTAGTTGCTCCAGATTGAAATACTTTCAGTCTTTACAGAGGTATATGAGAAAGCAAAGGAGACAAGGAAAAGCAATTAAAATGTAAACCCATAAGAACACACCCAAGATGTACTATTCAATACAGCTCTCTCTATGATAATTGTGTTGACAAAAATCCATTTGAACAGTTGTGTGCATAAAGCAGTTAACAGCCCACGCTGGCTCACCGAAATGCAACGAGGGAACTCCTCCTACCTGCTCCAATGTAATCTCACAGAGTCAGTGCCTAGTTTACTTGTGTGGGGTTATTGTGTCTGTGAGCGATACCGAGGAATACCACTTGCCTCCGTTTGTTGTTGCGTGTGGGACCTGGGTTTTGTTTCAGAGTGCCGAGTGTATTTACCCTACATCCAGGGCTGTGCTTTGTTGCGCTCCTGTGAAACATGGTAGAATTCAATTACGTGCTGGTCGAGGGCCCTGACAAAAGCTCACTCTTGTTTCAATCAGCCCACAGCTGGATACCAGGAGGTGGAAAAGTGGCCCTTCAGCCACCTCACTTGAGGGCCACCGGTGGGCAATGAGCCGTGCAGTGGCGCTCAAAAGGTGCTACGCAGTGACACGGAAAGACCTGCAGGAGCAGAAGTCCTCGCCGTCAAATAAGAGCATCAACCCTGGTCTGTTAAACTTTACATGGCGACGGTGCGCCTGTAAAAAGACACAGCCAAGGTTAGGCGATGGATAGACGAGTTACTAATCAAGACAGGGGCTGGAGGAGTGTTAGTCGTTCGTAGCGTTTCCTAGCATCTGCAGGTGTTCGAATTCTTAATGTTCTAAATATGATGGTTAGCGCCGGCAGTCAGACTGCATAAAACGTAGGCAGGACAGGTGTTTGAAAGCATCCAGTCAAAGCTTTAGTGTCTTATCCCCGGCTAAAAAACCTTCTGCGAGTGCTTTGGCGCTCAGTCAGGAGCCGTCTCCACTGTGGTCATCACACAGTCGGCCCTCTGCGAGGGCCCCGCCAGCGCCCGCTGTGGATGAAGACGCTCCAATAAAACAAACGCCATCAATCATCATGATTGTCACACTTTTCATTGGGTTCATAATTTCTCGGTGAAAACGGCCGTGGGTCTCAAGCTGCGGAGACATTTAAGGCTGTAATCAACCATGTTACGACTCCACTTTGATAATTAATGGCTGACGACGGAGATGGGAGAGTATCCCGGGAACGCTGGAAACCTTGTTTGCGAAGCCTCGTGTATTTTGTCCTGTTTCTTCTCAATGGTGTAATATATTTCTGTATTCCTTAGGGCTGGGCTGTCTTGAGTGATTGAACACTGTTTTGTCCTGGAGGAGGCCAGATCATTTAACTGCTATTCTCCTGCGTTCCCTCCGGGCACTCTCTCTTTTTTTTTTATGCGTTTCCTGTCTGCCTCGTGTTGTATACAGTCCTTCATTTACAATCGTAATTCAGATTTATAGGTAAAACCAACACAGGGATGTTGCGATGATAACAGAAACACGCCACACAAGTCACAGAGGAGGACGACAGCCAGAAATATGGGGGAATTAAGTGGAGATTGCGGTGTTAAGAGAGGCTTGAGTTGTTTTGCCGACCGCTGGCTTTGATGCACGAACGGCTTTCCGGCTTGAAGATGCGCCTCGATATTTATGGTTCGCACGCGTCGACGTGCAGGAGAAACCAGACGAATCAGCTGCGCCGCAGTCGTAGGTCAGGTCAGTCTGTTATGTGTGACTCTCAAACCTCCCACAGTCCGCTTCTCATATTCAGAAAGATCTATACATTATTGCCATAACTGAGGTGAGGGATTATAAAATATCAGTTCTTAAATGTCAAGTCATGGCACAGATTGGTCAGACTTATTAATTATTTTGCTTTCAGAATAATAGCAAGTCAGTGCATCTCTTTGCAAGGTAAACTATTAACTGAAAGAGCATTCATCATGACTGAACATAAATACCATTTTCAAACTCATACGTTATTACTGTGGCCTAGTTTCAACCAATATTTGTGAACATGAGCAAGTCTCTCCATAAACTCCCTAACCAGAGAACTAAGGCTTTAATCTGTGATGTCATCAAACAGCACATCCTGGCGGAGGAGCTCCAGACTGGGGTATTTATTTGTGTTTTTACTCCCAAATGAGCTGTACTTTATATTCTAGTAAAGGTTCTAAGCCAGATATTATATCCATATTTCTAGAACATTCTCCAGTGTACTCTCAGGAGGTGATCACATGCAAGGGGAGCGGTTCCCCTGCAGTAGCTAGCAAGAAGGCTACATAGCAATTGTTGCTATGGCGCCATCAAAAATTCAGGCGAAATGTGGCACATTTCAAATGCTCTGTATTACACACTGCAACGCTCCACGTGCACTTGTTCTGCAGTCAAAATAACTTATACAGTAAAGGAAATAATTATTTGATCCCTTGACGATTTTGTAAGTTTGCCCACTGAAAAAGAAAGGAATGGTCTATAATTTTAATGGTAGGTTTATTTTAACAATTAGATACAGAATATCAAAGAAAAAATCCAGAAATTCACATCATATAAAAGTTATAAATTGATTTGTATTTGATTGAGTGAAATAAGTATTTGATCCCCTAGCAAAACATGACTTAGAACTTTGTGGAGAAACCCTTGTTGGCAAGCACAGAGGTCAGATGTTTCTTGTAGTTGGTCACCAGGTTTGCGCACATCTCAGGAGGGAGATGTGCGCACCTGTCCACAGAATGAATCAGATTCCAGCTTCTCCACCATGGGCACGACCAAAGAGCTGTCTAAAGATGTCAGGGACAAGATTGTAGACCTGCACAAGGCTGGAATGGGCTACAAGACCATCGGCAAACAGCTTGGTGAGAAGGAGACAACTGTTGGTGCGATTATTCTAGTAGAAAGAAGGGTTTCCCGCACACTGGTACTTAAATGTAATCAACTTTATTAAACAACGTTTCGGTCTTAGACCATCATCAGGTTAGAATTTC